>CM065897.1:17955000-18207500 GCA_033439115.1 Firmiana major | reverse complement strand
AGGGAAGGATGAGACCGAACCGAGAGGAACACTAAAGCCGAGCTGAAAACTGACGCAAACAGTGAGGTAGTGGGAACGTGGATGGCAGCAGGAGAAAGAGAATAATGGAGGAGGGGCAATGCCGAGAGCAAAGATAGGAAGAAAGGACTAAGCAATATATATAGACGAAGCAGTGGAGAGAACAGAAGCTAAGAAGGTTAGTGAAGCTGGAAACGAAAGAAGGTAGTAAAGAAGAGCTCCGAACAGAGCCAAACAGAGGAGATGGACTCGGCGCAGGTGCTGGAGATGACAGGAGGATACAGAGCCAAGCAAAGCTGGGAAACGGGGGAGATGATGAAAGACTGGAGATTGAGAGGGGAAGATGGGAGCATTGAAGGAATTGTGGAGATAGGCAACGGTGCCAAGAGGGGACGTGAACAGTCATGTTTGGTGAAGAAACAAAGAGAAAGAAGAAAAAGAAAATGGCAGAAAGGAAAATAAAAAAGTAATATATATATATGTATATATATATATATATATATATTAGAATAGGTGAAAAACTAAAGAAAAACAGACAAGTGTACTGAGAATTTGGAAACCCGAGGTAAAAGGGCTCAAGTAGAAACAAATCGAGTGGACTAGACCCGCAAACTCGAAACGTTGAGGCAGCCAAGGACTACGGACAAACATCAATGTAAGGAAAATTATGTGTACTGCTAGAGATAAATTCACGTAATTTTATGTGGTTTTGTAGATATGCATCCTAGGTCATTTATACAGATATAAAAAATTTAGAAGGCATTAGACCGCTTTTATTACTCTATACCAACTATTGAAATTTTTAACCGAAAAATGGCTAATCAGCCCCTTTTGATTTATATGTGTTTTGAGGAAAAATGATCTAATTATAAAGAAATACTGATGTGATGTGCTTGAACGCATATTGACTGTGTTGCACAGACCGATTGGCACTGACGAGATGTGCTTGAGCACGTGCTAACTGTATGTCACACAGCCTAACTTGCACTGACGAGATGTGCTTGAGCTCGTGCTTACTGTGTCTAACGGTTCGACTCGCACTGATGAGATGTGATTGAGCGCGTGCTGACTGTGTGTCGCACAGCCTGACTCGCACTGACGAGATGTGCTTGAGCGTGTACTTACTGTGTCGTATGGTCCGACTTGCACTGATGAGATGTGATTGAGCATGTGCTGACTGTATGTCGCAAGGCCTGACTCGCACTGATGAGGTATGCTTGAGCGCGTGCAAACTGTGTGTCACACAGTCCGACTCGCACTGATTTGAGACAAAGGCGATAATTAAATCATGCTGCACTTCTGTCTGTTCTGTATCTATTTCTGTGGTCCACGAAGTACAATGTATCGTGCTTTTTATTTTAATTCTGGTCTTGGAACATTTTGATCTGTGAGTCGTTTGGGTAGCTAACCACTCACACGGCAATTGACATCCTAACACACCTGGCCTGTGATTTCCCGGAGTCACTTACATAGGCCAATTATCATTTCTGATATCTGATATAGCATGTCTGCCTTGTCTCGTCTATTTAAATTTCTGAATTGATTGTGTTATCGTATTTTCGTTTGGAATTGTATATTTTACTGCATAAAAGATCGTGGTGGCCACCTCTTGAATCCTGAGGGGTCAAAGTGCCACACCGTCGTCACTTTAAATGCTGTTTAAAGTTTTAGAAACGGTATTGATTTTTATTTTCATATTTATACTGAAAGTTATGGATTTTTCTGACTCTGATTTTTGGAACCGACAGTGTCTCTCTGATTATTAAAAAATCTTTCTGAATTGTCAACATGGGTTATGATATCTGGAACTGTTTATTTCTGCTTTTGAAAGTTTTGGGGATTTCTGAATTTTTTACAGTAACTAATTACGCTACTGATATTGGTTCTATTTTCTGAATTCTGATTTTGATATATGTGAAATTGCCAAATTATTTGTGTATTTTGTGAAAATCTCCTGGTTTTGGCAAATATATATATATATAGGTAGTGTATTTATCCACCTGCCACATATTTTTCTTACTAAGCACATTGAACTCACCTCTTACTTTCCTCTACAAAGCCCTTCGGTAACTTGGATCGCTTCCGTTAGTAGGATATTTCGCATAGCTGTGATTTCACGGAGTATATTTTTGCGTCGAAGGTATACCCAGTTTTAAGAAATTCTTTTGTATCCAAAATTTTTGTAAGTACAGTAATGTAAATGAGATGTGTTTGGAGAATGTGAACATGACTATTTGTAAAAGAACATTTAAGATGATAAGTCGAAAAGTACCTCTATAGGATTTTTGTTTAAATTTGTTATTAAGAAATAAAATTTAATCAGGCTGATTTATTGTTCTGACCTATTATCGACTCGTAACCCAACCGAATTGTGTGAAATTCGGGTCGTTACAGGACTGGTATCAGAGCAAGGTTGGCCTGATACAAGTTGATATTTGGAGTAAGAGAAATTTAGAAGGTTCACATCCCCAGCATTATTGTACATTGTTTAGATACGAACGGGTATACCTGGCTGTGACTTATTGAGAAATTGTGTCTTTGAATAAACGAAAACTGATAGATATGGCTGGTTCATATTACAGTCGTACTAAAAGACGAAACAGAATTGTTTCTCGAGACCATAGAGGTAGGCTCGAGAGGCTTCGCAAATCCTCATCTGAATGTACGGCTCATGATTTAACTTAAAATTTTAAAGTCTGCTTCGTAAGATTTGAGAATGGCATGGAGACAATGATGACATTGTTGGTCAAGTGATAGCAGCACAATAATAATGATGATGATTAAGGATTGAGACAATTTCAAAAGATAATACGTTGTTATATACTGGAATCAAGAATCCAATTGTAATGGAAAACTAGATTAATGAATTGGAAAAACTATATGAATTCTTAAATTACGACCGCAAACTTAACAGACTGGGGCAATTTTAGAAGTTTGAGCCTCCGTTATCTCAGTGAGGTTAAGAATTCAACGATTTCAGAAGATTGGATAATTAGATGTAAAAGCTCTAGGATTTTGGAAGTAACTCTATCGAGAAAGTTGCTCTAGCAATTTTGTGCTAAAGAAATGGAGAAGCTATACGGACTTTTAGAGAGCCCTATTGTAAAGAATGTAGCTTTTACACCATTGATATTAAAATGAGAAGCCGAATCTTGGTTAAAGTTCTTCGATTTATTCCGAGGACTCAACAATTAGAGAGTTATATGAGACATAATTCTGGATGACTTTAGACGGCAATACACCTCGGACACGATACAACGATAATTACAAAATGGTTGAATTGGACATAAGGTAACAAGTCTGGGGATGAATATAAAACTAAATTTATAGTTTTGGAAGAAGTGTAATATGAATAAGTGGAGATGTGAAACAAAGGAAGTCTAACAAACTAATAAGAGATACGGGGATCCTCAATCGAGCTAGGTTAGCTCCATTCGATGTTATTTTAAGGAAGCACTGTGCAAGGCGCAACTGTGATGATATGAGATGTATATTTTCGAGGTATCTAAAAAAGGAAAGGTAAGGAGCGAGAAAGAAAATATCATTCGATTGAAGATAGGAAAGTAATGAAAGAGTAAATTTATTATGATTGGGATAATGAATTACTAAATGAAATGTATAAATGAAATCTTGATGGTTTCATTACTTATGTGAATGATAAGGATAAGGCGCAGCTGGAATAAAGAAGACATTCCTATAGACACGAAGTTTTCTGACATATATCCGAGTGATCCACCTTGGAGTGTATTGGCGTTAATTGTTAAGGAGATCTAGAGCCTTCTGGGTCACGTTATATCAAGAACAGATGTCAATTGGATTCTCCCAAAACAAAGGTTATAGATCGGCCGGAAAGACGCAAAATTGTTAAGAAGATTCAGAGTTTTTGGGTGTAAAGAGACTTTGGAATATGAAATACGTTTCAAATCTAAGGACTGTAATTTGCATAAGCTTATGTTTCGAATGCGAGACTTAAATTGAATAAAGAAAAGGTTTTGTTATAATTGACATACGAAATGAGACAAGTTTTGAAGTGTGATAAATCCTGAATACATGTTATATTTGGAATGCGAGATGTACATGATGTATGAATAAGTCTGGTATGCGAAATGAATTCAAACTAAGTGATATGAATTGAGAATGAATTGTGTCCAAAGGATAAATGAGAAATGCGATAAACATTGGTATCCTACTTTCAATTAAGACTGAATCTAGAACCCCTATGGCCAAAATTAGTTCATGTGGTTAGTTTGATGGCTAACTAAGGTATATCAAAATACCTCTCTGCCTGAAAAACTTGATAGCGTCTACAAATGTCTTAATCCATAACTCATAAATTGAAATTCACAGCAGTAATATTTACGTTTGAAGTCAATATACCATTACTTGTGCGGTGAAAGATTGTATAATTTTATTGATCATGAAAGTTTAGATATCAAATTTCACAAAATCGATTTAGCAAAAGAAAAAGAAATGGATAAAACTTCTAAGAAACTATGACTGTGAAATCTTTTACCACCCGAGAAAGGCAAATGTTGTAGGAGATGCTCTAAGCAGAAAGAATATCGAGATAACATCATACATGATGATTAGGGAACATGAACTGTTGGAACAATTTGCTAACCTTAGTTTGGGTATAGACCCTTTAGATACTGACAGTGACTGTGTGATAGCTAGCCTGCGAGTGAAAACAGATTTGATTGACCGAATATGACGGACTCAGCGTATTGACCAACAATGTTTTGATTGGGTAAGTCAGATTCAGATGGGTAGTGTGACTGATTGTACAGCGAGTGATAATGGTCTGTTGAGGTTAAGGTAGAATACCAAAAGCCTATGAGATTAGAACAACCTTTACCCATGTCGATCTGGAATTGAGAGCATGTGCTTAGGGTTTTGAAAGCTCCTGAAGGGGGGACTAACCGCTAGCAGAATTTGCATATAATAACAGTTACAACTCAAATATCGGAATGGCACCGTATGAAGTATTGTATGGTCGAAGGTGTCGTTCACCAATTGGATGGGAAGAAGCGAGTGAAAGAAAAATATTTGCTCCCAATTTGGTTAAGCAAGTCTCTGAGAATGTTCAATTGATTTGTGAGAGGTTGAGAACAGTTCAGAGCAGACAAAAGAGTTATGTTAACCAAAGACGATGACCTTTGGAAGTTTCAGTAGAAGATTCGGTGTTTTTGGAAGTTTCTCCTTCCAAGAGTATAAGAAGGTTTAGGAAGAAAGGAAAGTTAAATCCCTGTATATTGGAGACTAATGTACTTTTAAATTTAGGGACCAAATTTTCTAAGGTGGGAAGAATGTAAATAACTAAATTTATGTACTTGGTTCTATCCATGATTAACAAAATTAATCCTCGAGATTGAAGATTTCGATTCATAAGTCAAGGATTTAAATAAAAAATTATTTTGCTCTATAATGGGACTTAAGAAGAATTAAATTAATTAAAAATATATCAATTCCACAAGGATTATCGATGGAGGTAAAAATAATATTAATAATAATACATAGATACATATATCGATATATATATATATATATATATATATATATATATATATATATATATATATATATGTATATACATGGGTGAATAATATCACATTTATTATGTATTTAAATAATGAGTGCAAGAATAGATATATATAAGCATATACATAAATACATATATGTATGCACTATGTCCACCTATAGATATATGTACATCACATGGCCGAGACCTTCCTTGGAGGTATACATAGATATATAAGAAGATAATATATATATATATATATATATATATATATATTTATATATATATAATCGTACAAGCTTTATGGAAGAAGGGTGGTGCATCAGACCAACTGTAGTGCACAAAAGCTAAGAGCAGAAGACGTGATGAGGGAGATATAAATAAATATATATATATATATATATATATATATATATATATATATATATATTAGATTAAATTAGAACACTGGGAGAAGCCAATAAAAGCGAGGGATTGATGATGCGAGGCTAGGGGCTTGAACTGACACAAGGTAAGGACATTGGAGTGTGGTGAAGTCTGAAACAGAATAGGAAATAAAAGCAAGCAAAGGGAAATGTCAGAGGTGGTCCTCAGTAAAGGGAGAGAATAAAAAACATATATATATATATACACATTACTGAAGCAGCAGGAAGTGGTTACAGTAGGTAAAGAATGGGATTCGGTATACATCAGCAGGCAAAGAAACCAAAATACTACAAAGACCGAGGATGTTGCTGGCTTGGGAAAACGTTGAGCTGTGAAGGTGTGAATGTGTATATGTAAATGTATAATGTACATGCTGCAGTAGAAAGGAAGATGGAGTTAAAGCAGACAGCTCCCCCTCCTTGGAACTGAAAACCAAAGCAGAAAGAAGAAAGAGAGGAAACGAGTGCTAGCTGTTGGAAATTGGACCAGGTGGCATTCAGCACTTGTTGGAAGTGAAGCAAGCTGAAACAGTGATGGCCAAAAGACAAAGCAAGTTGAAGCCAGTTGAAGGAGAAACCGAGATGGTGCAAGTGGAGGCAGAGACTTGCTGGAGGAAGAGGACGAAACTAGGAGGCGAGGCCAAACCTCGGGCAGAGATAGATGAGGTGATGGTACAACTGGGAAGCCAATGAAGGAGGGAAAGATGAGACCGAGCCAAGAGGAACCCGAAAGCCAAGTTGAAATCTAACGCAAACAGTGAGGCAGTAGGAATGTGGATGGAAGTAGGAGAAGGAGAATGATGGAGAAGGGGCAATACCGAGAGTAAGGATAGGAAGAAAGGACTAAGCAATATATATAGATGAAGCAGTTGAGAGAACAGAAGCTAAGAAGGTTAGTGAAGCTGGAAATGAAAGAAAGCGGTAGAGAAGAGCTCCAAACAGAGGCAAACTGAGGAGATAGACTTGGTGCAGGTATTGGAGATGACAGGAGGATACCGACGCCGGGCAGAGACGAGAAACGGAGGAGATGATGACAGACTGGAGATTGAGGGGGGAAGATGGCAGCATTGAAGGAATAGTGGTGATGGGCAACGGTGCCGAGAGGGGACATGAACAATGATGTTCGATGTAGAAACAAAGAGAAAGAAGAAAAAGAAAATGGCGGGAAGGAAAATAAAAAAAAAGTAATATATATATATATATATATATATATATATATATATATTAGAATAGGGAAAAATTGAAGAAAAATAAGACAAGTGTACTGAGAATTTGGAAACTTGAGGTAAAAAGGTTTGGTAGAAACAAACCGAGTGGAATAGACCCCTGACTCGCAACGTCGAGGTAGCAAAGGACTACAGACAGACACCAAGGTAAGGAAAATTTTGTGTGCTGCTAGGGATAAATTCATGTAATTTTCTATGGATTTGTAGATATGCATCCTAGGCCGTTTATACCGATATTGAAAATTTAGAAGGCATTAGAGCGCTTTTATAATACCAAAAATTATAGAAAATTTTGGTCTTAATTTTGTTAGCATTTTGATACCGCTATAAGTATAAATTAATTTAAATAAACTTCGATATAATTTTAATTATTGATTTTAGATCGAAAACCCTTAGATTTGATTACTCTGTACTGAGTATTGGAATTTTTAACTAAAAAATGGCTAGTCAACCCCTTTTGAATTATTTTTTGAAACAAACTGAATTTATATGTGATTTGAGACAAAATGATCCGATTATAAAGAAATACTGATGTGATATATTCGAGCGCGTGCTGACTGTGTCGCACGGATCAGCGCGTGCTAACTGTGTCGCACGGATCAACTCTTACTGACAAGATGTGCTTGAGCGCGTGCTGACTGTGTGTCACATGGCCTGACTCGCATTAACAAGATGTACTTGAGCACGTGCTTACTTTGTCGCACGGTCCGACTCGCATTGACGAGATGTGCTTGAGTACATGCTGACTGTGTGTCGCATGACCTGACTCGCACTGACGAGATGTGCTTGAGCGCGTGCTTACTGTGTCGCACAGTTTGACTCGCACTGATGAGATATGCTTGAGCGCATGCTGACTGTGTGTCGCACGGCCTGACTCGCACTAATGAGATGTGCTGAGCGCGTACGATTGTGTGTCGCACGGTCTGACTTGCACTGATTTGAGATAAAGGCGATAATTAAATCATGCTGCACTTTTGTCTGTTCTGTATCTGTTTGTGGTCCACGAAGTACGATGTACCGTACAATGCACGCGAGTACGATGTGTCGTGTTTTTTATTTTGATCCTGGTCTTCGGACATTCAGATTTGTGAGCCATTTAGGTAGCTGACCACTCCCACGACAATTGACATCCCGATACACCTGACCCGAGATTTCCCGGAGTCACCGACATTGTCAATTGTCATTTCTGATATCTGATATAGCTTATCTGCCTTGTTTCGTCTATTTGAATTTCTGAAGTAATTGTGTGACCGTATTTTTGTATGGAACTGTATATTTTACTGCATAAAAGACCGTGGGGGCCACCTCTTGAATCCTGCGGGATCAAAGTATCATACCATGATCCCTTTAAAAGCTGTTTAAAGTTTTAGAAACGATATTGATGTTTCAATTCCATGTTTACACTGAAATTATGGATTTTTTTGACTCTGATTTTTCGGATCCAACAGTGGCTATGTGATTATTCGAAAATATTTCTGAATTGTCATCATGGACTATGATATCTGGAACTATTTATTTATGCTTTTGAAAGTTTTGGGGATTTCTGAATTTTCTACAGTAACTAATTACGCTACCGATATTGGTTCTGTTTTCTGAATTCTGATTTTGATATCTATGAAATTGCCGAATTATTTGTGTACTTGGTGAAAATCTTCTAGTTTTGGCAAATATATATATTTTTAGGTAGTGTATTTATCCACTTGTCATGTATTTTTCTTACTGAGCATGTTGAGCTCATCCCTTACTTTCCTCCACAGAGCCCATAAGTAACTTGGACCACTTCCTTTAGTAGGACATTTGACACCGCTGTGATTCTGTAAAGTATATTTTTGCGTTAAAGGTATACCCAGTTTTAAGAAATTCTTTTGTATCTAAATTTTTTGTAAGTACATTAATGTAGATGAGATGTGTTTTGGGAATATGAACATGACTATTTGTAAAAGAACATTTAAGATGATAAGTCGAAAAATACCTCTATAGGATTTTTGTTTAAATTTGTTATTAAGAAATAAAATTTAATCAGGCCGATTTATTGTTCTTACCTATTACTGACTCGTAGTCCAACCGAATTGTGTGAAATTCAGGTCGTTACATATGGTAAGATGGAATAGAGGTAGTAATTGAGGTGATTAAAGTTACTCTAGCTGCGAAGCTCAATAGTTTTTTTTGCCACCCCAAAAAGTTTTGCACTTAATTTGTCTATAATATCTTAATAAATTTTCTTTGTGACCTTCCTATGAATGAGTGGAACTCTAAGATAGTTTCAAAAAACCTTGTCATCCAATACCTAAAATCCTGCTCGCTTCACACACCCTTGATGAAGAAGCCTTTGGAGAAACAAACAACTTTGACTTTGTTAAATTTGCTTTAGCTCTAGAAACAACACAAAAACTATCCAATATTTGCTTTATGACATGTACTTGTGATGAGTTAGCTCTAGCAAACAAAAATAAATCATCTGCGAAAAAAGAAATGAGAATTCCCGAACCTCTTTTCTTTCACATAATATACGTCACGCCCGGAAATGCAGAAAATGAGCAATTTTAAAACTTTTTAACCTATTTAACTGAGTTGTGTTCCTGTCTATGTCAGTTTCTTAACTTTTATTATTTTATAAAAATTTGGCAGCATAACGGCTGCATTTTGACTTAACCAACCTGTAGAGTTTTAAAAACGCGGTTTATAATTTTCAACCCACATCCGTAACACAGTTTTTCTTCTATTCCAGGATCTAATAACATCCACAACATATATTTATTCTGCGTAATAAAAACTCTGTACATAAACATAATCCTTTACAACTATTACATCCCGACTGTCATATACATTAGTGTCTATGCTATACATCGTGTCTGGAACAAAAGTAAAGCTATAACTCGTCGCTACAAATGATCTGACGAAAGGTCGAACTGCCTCGTCCATGACCTCTAGCACTTGAGTGCAGTAGAATCACTGTAGATAATCTGGAAGATGGAAAGGAAGGGGGTGAGCTTTTTAGGCTCAGTAAGAGATACATTTAAAGTAACCTTAGTACTTAAAACCAGTAAAATACGTGATTTCACAACTCAGCATAACCATGTACGAAAGTAGAGATGCTTACATTTAGAAAAGCAGCAACATCATGCTTTAAAATCATTAGTTTACACATCATGCATCCTTTTCGTAAAACGTATCATGCTATAAATATATCATTAGTGTAAACAGTCATAAAGCATCTCGTTTTCGTAAGACATTTAATGCTGAAAACATGTTTCATAGTGTAAACATACATAAGAGCATCTCAAAATCTCAAATCAAACATATCATATCCCATCATCACTTTAAAAAGTGAAATCATGTTTTCACAACTCATTTCTTCAAAACATAAACATAGCTACCATTAAATATCAGTATATAACATAGTGTTAAAACCGATAGCAACAAAACATGTAGCATAGATGTGTGAAAACATAAAACATCATATCATTATCGTGTAGGGTCAGGCAATCATCTCATATACTAGTCCCGAAGGACATCATACATCTGGTCCCGTAGGACAAAATCATGGGTACTCATTGCCATAGTACAGGGAGCTGTAGGATTGGATCAGGGCGTATGCTGCCCTATCTCTCATGCACAACTAAATGGGGACTATATGCACGAACTCACGTGCATCACCAAGTGTGGTCTATACGCACATTTCTCATATCAAGTCAGAGCCTGCCCATTCCCTGGCCGTCGGCTAGGTAGATCCTAGATAGTCTCCATACGCTACCCTATGTATGAGAGATCGACCCCAGATCCTCTGACTATCATCAAATCATGCCTTTTTACCCCACAAAATCATTTTGGGCCTCTCACCCATTTTATGAAATCATTTCGGGTCTCTTACTCATTTTATCAAATCGTTTCTTGTGGAAAACCATAATTTCAAATCATTTCTTGGGATTTTAACCCATGTAATCATAAAAACATAGTTTAAAAGCTATTTCGGGACTTTAACCTGTGCCATGAAAATATTGCTTTTGTAAAGCAATCTCGAGGCTCTTCGCCATCATTTCATGAAATCAAACCATGTTTTCTTCTTCATATTGAACAATCACATTTTCATAAACATGTGAAGTAAAGTGTATCTCATGCAAGTGGAAAACATGTGGAAAAACTCGGGAAACGGTTTAGTTTCGGTTTCTAAGGCATCGCAACCTATTTCATAAAATCTCATTCAACTAACATACATAAAGTCATTGGTAAAGATTGTGGAGCACTAATGCTACCCTAAATTATATCCCTTACCTCTTAGCGTCGGAGGTAGTGCATGTTCCTCGATTTTCGAGCTCACCTCGAAACACGTGTCGGTAGCCCGAGCTGTCACATATCAAGTCAACTCATCACATTTAGCTCAAATTCTTATTGGTACATTCAAATATGTGATTACATTAATGATGTTGACCAAAAGTTGACTTTTTAGCTATCTTGCTCGGTTTGCTTGGTTTTATCGGTTTAAACCTCGATTTAAGCTTACTTAACATATTTGACACCTTTAAATTCATTTTCAATACCTCGATATCGTGTCTTAGATTCCAGCAACTCATTCCACTTCATACAAGACCTTAAAGTATCGATTCTTGCATTATTTCGATAATTCACCTAGTTAAACACTAAACCGAACCTTTACAGTATAATTTTTACTGTAAATTCATTTTAATTACATCTAACTTCATCATTCCAGTAGCTAAATCATGCTAGCAGCAACTGAATTCAATCATCTAAATTAATGCATCACTTTCCTTCAACAAAAATTCCATTAAAAATCACAAATTAATAACCTATCTCATCATCATCACCATACCTCAACTTCTTCACTCCTTTGACCTACTTTGAATTCGATTTCAAGCTTCAAAATTGCCACTCAATTGTAATACAACATGTATAGAGCCTAGAAGTGTTCAGAATCATCCAAGAACCTCATCAAATTCATCCAAAAATTGAATTTTTGCTTACCTTGGAATAGGGCAGTTTTTTGTCCTGTTCTTCTCTCTAACGTTTCAGGGGGTAAATGACTTCGGTTAGGTCTGAATTTTTTATATGTGGTATAAGGGAGGAAGAGGAAGATTTAATATGCAGAGACTATCGCCTGAAACTGGCCAGAGGGTGGCTGGAAAATTCACGCCAGTAGGGAGTAGAAGTAACGCCTACGGCAAGGATGGGTAAGGGATATCTCTCTGGTTTCAGCTCATTTCGGGGTGTATTTTACCTTTTTATAAAGATTATCTAGTTTAATTTCAATCTGTAAAATATCAGAGGCAATGAAAATCTAGAAGGTTATCAAATGGGATTGTTTTCATTGGTTGACAGTAGACTAAATGCAGGGGAAATGACTATTCTGTTTTATAAAATTTACCAAAATTAATCCTGATCAGATTTCTTCAAAATTACACTTCTAAATTGTTATAATATGTCTATAGTATGTCCCATAAGAATTTGGGGGTCACTTGTTTAAGAAAAATTTCACGAACGAGCTCATTTTACGCGATTTGGCTAATACCAAGCAAAATGGAAATAAGTTTTCGGTTAGCTTTAAAAATTCATTTGAACTCCTAAATCTCCATATTTCTTCATGATTTTTATTTCCCATGTCAATTTCACCTTATACTAATTTCCCATGGCCTCAGAATAATTTTCACAAATTTTTAGAATTTTATTCGGATTTATTTTCCTTATTAGGTATGTTTTCTCGATTTAATTTAAAACCCGAGTTTAACTCACTTTTTCATCTCCAATCACATAGTTTTTCTTTCTACAAATCATTTCATGCATGAACATGGCATTTCTAAGAAATTCTCGGGTCTAGGACCTTACCTCGATTTGCATGCCATCGGGCCTTACGCTAGAACGGAGTGCTTTACTCGTCTACGGGCATCCGAAACATCACATTGAGCTATAATTTACTTCTCATAAGCATCATAATATGAAAAAATATCGGGTTTCACATTTCTCCCCACCTTTTAAGAATTCAGTCCTCTGAATTCAAGCTGGTCCATCAAATAGATGAGGATATTTCTCCCTCATTTGGCTCTCTAGCTCTCAGGTAGCTTCCTCTGTCTCATGATATCGCCAAAGAACCTTCACTAGTGGGATAGTCTTAGATCTTAGCACTTTCTCCTTCCTATCGAGAATCCGGATCGGCTGCTCAACATAACTCATGTCCTCATGAATCTCTAGTGGCTCGTACTCGATGACATGAGAAGGGTCCGGATGATACTTTCTTAACATCGAAACATGAAAGACATCATGTATACCCAACAACTGTGAAGGTAGTGCTAGCCGATATGCTACATCTCCCACTTTACTCAAAATCTCAAATGGACCAATGAAGCGAGGACTCAGCTTTCCTATTTTCCTGAAACGTACTACATCTTTCATCGGTGACACCTTAACAAATACAGAGTCCCCAACCTGAAACTCAAGAGGACGTCTTCGCATATCTGCATAACTCTTCTGTCTACTCTGTGCCATCCTCAACCTGTCACAGATCAACTGAACACCACTACTTGCCTGTTCAACTAACTCGGGAGCAAGGATCTTTCTATCGCCCACTTCTTCCTAAGTAATTGGGGATCTGCATCTCCTGTCGTATAGAGCCTCGTATAAAGCCATTCCAATGCTAGCCTGATAGCTGTTATTATAAGCAAATTCTGCAAGAGGCAAGTGGTCGTCCCATGAGCCCTTAAAGTCCAAAGCACACGCTTTTAACATGTCTTCTAAGGTTTGTATAGTCTGCTCGGACTGACCATCTGTCTGAGGATGATAAGCGGTGCTTATATTTAGTCGAGACCCGATAGCTTCCTGAAATCTAGTCCAGAACCTAGAAGTGAAGTGAGAATCTCTATCGGATGTGATACTCACAGGTGCCCCATGCAACCGTACTATCTCTCTGACATATAAATCAGCTAGCTTATCTAGTGAATCTGTGCTCTTTATGGCAAGGAAGTGAGAGCTCTTAGTCAGTCTGTCCATAATCACCCAGATTGCATCATGACCTCTCTGGGTCCTCGATAATCCCATAATGAAATCTATTGTAATATGCTCTCATTTCCATGTAGGAATCGCTAGTGACTTCAACAGTCCTGTAGGTCTCTGGTGCTCAGCCTTAATCTGTTGGCAAACTAAACATCTGGCTACAAAGTCTGCTACATCTCTCTTTATCCAAATCCACCAATACACCTTTCGGAGATCCTAGTACATCTTGGTACTGCCCGGTTGCATAGTGAATCTAGAACAATGGGACTCTTTCAGTATACTCTGTCTCAAGGTGTTATCGTGTGGCACGCGGATACGACCTCTGTATCTTAGTAATCCATCATCACTGACTATAAACTCAGACTGTGATCTCTCCTTTGCCTGGCTAACCATATCCAATAATTTCTTATCATTCCTCTGTCCAGCTCTAATCTGATCTATTATACTGGGCTCTATTCGTAGGCTAACCATGTATCCATGCTCAATCTCATGTACACTGATCCTGAACTCGACGAACTGTCCCAAAAAATCCCACTCTCTGATAATCATGTAGGACACCATACCTTTTCTACTCAGGGCATCAGCTACCACATTCGCCTTGCCCAGATGATACAGGATCTCGCAGTCATAGTCTTTCAGGAGCTCTATCCATCTCCGCTGTCTCATATTGAGCTCCTTCTGATCAAAAAAATACTTGAGACTCTTGTGGTCAGTGAAGATCTGAAATCTCTCTCCATACAAATAATGTCGCCATATCTTGAGTGCAAAAACTACTGCGGCTAACTCTAAATCGTGAGTGGGGTAATTTCGCTCATGATCCTTTAACTGACGGGATCCATAAGCTACCACTCTACCATGCTGCATCAGCACACAGTCGAGACCCTGGTGGGAAGCATCACTATACACCACATATCCCCCAAAACCACTCGGAATGGTTAAGACTGGTGCCGTAGTCAACCGACGTTTGAGTTCTTGGAAGCTCTTCTCACACTGCTCAGACCATGCAAACTGTACCTCCTTACGGGTCAGTCTGGTCAATGGAGCTGCTATCCATGAAAACCCTTCGATAAACCATCGATAGTACCCTACTAATCCCAAGAAGCTTTTGACCTCCGTGACTATCCTCGGTCTTTCCCATCTCAATACTGCATCTACCTTGGATGAATCTACATACACCCCATCCTTAGATACTACATGTTCAAGGAAGGAAATCTGCTCTAGCCAGAATGCACACTTACTGAATTTACCATATAGTTTCTTCTCACGGAGAGTTTGGAGCACAATCCTCAAATGCTGCTCGTGCTTCTCTCAGGATCTAGAATAGATCAAGATGTCATCGATGAATACTATCATAAATCTATCCAGGTATTCCCGAAAGACATCATTCATAAGGTTCATAAATGCAGCTGGGGCATTAGTCAGTCCAAAGGGCATCACCAAAAACTCATAGTGCCCATATCGGGTCCTAAAAGCTATCTTCGGTATATCAGCCTCCTTAATCCTTAGCTGATGGTAACCCGATCTTAAGTCTATCTTTGAAAACACTAAAGCCCTACTCAGTTGATCAAACATGTCATCTATTCTCGACAGGGGATACTTATTCTTAATTATTGCTTTATTTAAAAGCCTGTAGTCTATGCAAAGGCGGAGACTACCATCCTTCTTTCTGACAAACAGCACCAGAGCACCCCATGGTGACACACTAGGTCTTATAAACCCCTTATTGAGTAGTTCTTGCAACTGCTTCTTTAATTCCTCCAATTCTACCAGTGCCATTCGATAAGGTGGCTTGGAAATGGGTTGAGTATCGGGTGCTAACTCAATGGCAAACTTAATTTCTCTCTCTGGTGGTAACCCCAGTAAATCCTCTAGGAATACATCGAGAAACTCACATACCACCAGAACATCCTGTATACTTGGTGGTTCCCAACTCTCATCAGAAATAAAGGCAATGTATCCTTCACACAATAAAAATATTATGCATTAATCTTGCACACACACACACACACATATATATATAGATATATATATATATATATCATATCTTCACATAACACATAACACAAAAACTTTCATCACCATGAACTTTTATTTCTTTCTCGCAAAACATACATTGAACTTTTCTGATAAGGAGAAGGTCAAAGTCTTAGTGTAGCAGTCTAAATTCACACGATTGGTAGCTAACCAATCCATGCCTAATATTACATCAAAATTCTTCATGTTTAATAAAACTAGATCTGCTAGAAATTTCATATCTCCTACCATGATTTCATAATCCTTCCATATCATATCAGTCTTTTCCACTACGTGCATGGGTGTACTTATATGTAACACGTAATGTAGTGACTCGAGTTTCCTATTCAACTTACATGCAAATTATGGTGACACAAAAGAGTGTGTGAAACCTGGGTCAAACAATACATGTGTTTCATGGTTACAAATAATGAGAGTACCTTTGATGGTGTCGGAGGATGTATCAGCTGTCTCCTTATCAATGGCATAGACTCAACCCTGTGAGACAAGCTTCTTGCCCTTGTCTATGGCTGTAGCTCTCTTCGGTGGTGCTTGCCTCTGTGGAGCCTGAACCGGTCTCTCAATCGATCTAGGTGCCTCTCGAGGTTCTTGAGACCACATAAGTGGACAGTCTCTCATTATGTGCCCTGCTTCACCACATCTGTAGTAAGTAAATGTACCCATTCGGCAAGGTCTAGGGTGCATCTTACTACATGTCCTGCATCGTGACACTCTCGTCTCAGAACCTCTGATAACATCCGTAGTACCCACTGTAGTTTTGGGCTTACCAGCCACTATCTGAGGTCCTTCCACCCTCTATCTCTTGGGCTGACCCCTTCTCAAATCATGTCGGGAAGTAACTACTCTCTTCCCCTTATCTCTGACTGATCTCCTGAAACCATGCTCTACTTGAGTAATATCCAAGCCCCTCTCTATCTCCTAGGCTTACCTCAGAGCATCTCTGAAATCCACAATGTTCTGACCCAACAGCCTATCTCTGATCTCGGATCTCAATCCTGTCAGAAATCTCTCTGTCCGACGCTCGGGATCTTTAACTATCTCTAGATCGTATCTCATCAGGGTCGTAAATCTGTTCTTATACTCATTTACTGTAGAACTTCCCTATCTTAATTCTAAAAAGTCTGTTTGCATCCTCTTTCGAGCTACATGCGGCACATACTGCTCTTGGAATGTGAATAAGAAAGCATCCCATGTGATTTATGAGGGATCCTCAACTAATATCGTCTGTATGGATCTCCACCAAAACTTAGCCTAGCCTTTCATCATATAACCCGCCATGGTCACTCTCTCCCTATCAGTACACCCCAACAACCTGAAGATCGCCTCAATATCCATTATCCACTCCTCAGCCTTAACTGGGTCCTTAACCCTTGTGAACTCCGGAGGATGCATGCCCAAGAAATATCGCACCCTCTGAGTCTCTCTGTCATCCCTATGCTGGGAAACTGCTAGCTGAGGGACTGGGGCTATTAGAGGAACTGGTGGTGGAGGAGGATCAGGTGTAAGAGTAGTTGTATCTGTGCCAGGTGTTCGTGTCTCAAACTGTTGGGTAAACATGGTGGTAAGAGCTGTAAGTCCTTCCCTCATACCCTGTACTGTCTCCTTGAGCCTCCTTATTCTCTCTCTCTCAGTAGGGCTCTTGGGTTGAGGTGGGGATGGGGGGTGGGTTGTACCTGTCTCCGTGGACGGCCCCGTCTACCACTCGTGATTAGTGATCTATTATCTGCACAAAATCTAAGAATTTGGCCATACCTTGACAGATATGCTTACTTTATTACCAGACTAACATAGACACTTTAGGATGTAATCTAATATTACTTCTAGACACAGACAGTATCACACAACTATTGCTCTGATACCATGTAAACTGTCACGCCCTTAAACGCGAAAAATAAGCAATTTTAAAACTTTTTAACCTATTTAACTGAGTTATGTTTCTGTCTATGTCAGTTTCTTAACTTTTATTATTTTATAAAAATTCGGCAGCATAACGACTGCATTTTGACTTAACCAACCTGTAGAGTTTTTAAAACGTAGTTTATAATTTTCAACCCACATCCGCAACCCAGTTTTTCTTCTATTCCAGGATCTAATAACATCCACAACATATATTTATTTTGCATAATAAAAACTCTGTACATAAACATAATCCGTTACAACTATTACATCCCGACTGTCATATACATTAGTGTCTATGCTATACATCGTGTCTGGAACAAAAGTAAAGCTATACCTCCTCGCTACAAATGATCTGACGAAAGGTTGGAGTGCCTCGTCCACGACCTCTAGCACGTTAGTGCAGTAGAATCACTGTAAGTAATCTGGAAGATGGAAGGGTGTAAACCCCAAGAAGTTTTTCGATATTTGGTTTTAAGCGATAGCAATTGGGGACTAAATTATGCTTAATTGTGAATAATAAATTTAGGTCATATTTTTATGAAAGAATAATAATTTGGTATGTGAATAATCCTTCGTACAAGATAAGTACAATATTTAACTAAATTTGGTAAATGCATTATAATTAAAATTCAAAAAGTACATATGTATATATATATAAATATATATGTAAATATATAATATCTTATAAATACACATGAAATTAGTTAAAGGGAAAGGTTAAAACATGAGTTGTATGAAATATATATAGGTATATATATGCAACATAGAGAACAAGGACATAATAGAGACATGGAGGACGTGAGACTAGTCGAACTAAGAGGCATAGGTTAATAAAATTTATATATATGTAATAATGATACATGGAGAGTGAAATGAGGCATCCAAGACAGGTTTGCCGAAAGGAAAGCTAACGTGTGCAGAAAGGAGAAAAACAGGTGTAGGTGTAGGTAGGAGCGAAAATCAAAACGCAATAGCTAGGAAGTAGAGGCAAGTTAGTGTTGTTAGGAAAATGATTATATATATATACATATAATTACTAGGCTGGCAGAATGAAGGAATAGACGGGCATAGACTGTGTAGTGAAAAGAAAGAAAAGAAAGAGAAGTAAGAATGGCAAAAACAGTGAAGATCTAACCTACTCCACATCAACCTAAGGAAGAGAAATGACAAAGGCATGGCTTGAAAATGATGGAGGCTGATGCACTCCATCAGATTTCGAGAATTTAGATGGTGGAAGGGAGAAGTGAAAAAAAAACCTAGTGTTGAAGTATCTAGATGAATATATATTTATAGATAGTATGGATTGCAGGAAACAGGAAAGGAAGGAGACAAGAGAGAGGCAACGAAATTGTGAATATTGGTTGCTAGAAGAAAAAAAAAAGAGGACCAGTAAGCGACGGATGAAAAGCAGAGCTGTGATTTCATCCCCTGCCATCATACTATATTGCCTCTATTTCAAGCATGTTGTGTCGTTATACTGCTCGCTTGAAGCAACCATTTATTTCACTGTACCATATCCATGTGACTATCCCTGCCCGACTCAGTGAGGCTGAGGTGCATAGAGGACAACAGAGGGATTCCCTCCTCTGCAAAACCTAAAACCATAGCAAAAACTATTGAGGAAGGAAACTAAGTAAGCACGGAAGAGACCGAGAGTATGTAGGGAGGAGACCGAGAGTATACAAGGGCGTGATCAAGAGGCAGAAACTCAGCTGGAAAAGATGTTAGGGTGCTGGAAGAACGAGGATATAACATGATGGTGGTGTTGGAAACCAGCAGAAATGGTGGGAGAAAGTGGTGAGGCCGAAAAGGAAGGAAACAGAGAAGAAAAGCAAGGGTGAACAATGATCGGCGTGGAAAAGAAGAGAAGAAGAAGTAGAGATGGCAGGAAAGAAAGAAAGAATGTTTATATATATATATATATTATTTGTATATATATGTATATGTAAATAAATAATGGAATTGAAGTTAGAGTATATACATAAAGAAACTTGGGGAGTTTTGAGGAAATAAACAGTTCGAGAATATTATTGCAAATATTAGCTTAAGAATCCAACAGAAATAACCCGAGTCGATCGGACTCGCCGACTCACTAAGTCGAAGCAATCAAGGATTACGGACAGACACCGAGGTAAGGAATTTATGCAAGTTTTACAGATAACTGTACGTATTTTATGATTTCAAGTGTATTTTCCATGAGTAAGCAAGGTTACGGTTTTGGCGTATCATAGGTAATTCGAATAGATAGGATGCTAAGAATACAAATTTCAGTGTAGGAGAATCATAGAAGGATTTAAGAGAGATACTTGGAGGCGTCACTACTCGAACTTGGAATTTTTGATAAATCGAGATAAGGGGGTGTAATTTAAAATGGTAATAGTTTACTTTCTGAACCATGATTAAGGAAAACTCACAAAGATTTAAACTATGATTTTTGAGCATGTTTTCTGCTTTTGTCTTCTGAGTAGGAGTGTGATTTCTGAATTTGTTTTCCAAATAAGTTTATGCTTTTGAATTTGTTTTCTGAACAAGAACATGTTCTCTGAATTTGTATTCTGAATAATTGTATATTTCTGAATTTGACTTCTGAACCAGAGCATGTTCTCTGAAATTATCTTTTGAATAAGATGGATGTATTTCGATTTATATATATATATATATATATATGAAAACTATAATATGTTTTGAGACTAAGGGCCACTTATGTTGTATGCTAACGCATGTCATGCTTACCTTTATGGCATCTGAACTTCGCCTGTGTGGCGTCTGAACTTCACCTTCGTGGTGTCTGAACTTCGCCTGTGTGGCGTCTGAACTTCACCTTCGTGGCATCTGAACTTCGCCTGTGTGGTGTTTGAACTTCGCCTTCGTGGCGTCTGAACTTCGCCTTCGTGGCGTTTGAACTTCGCCTGTGTGGCGTCTGAACTTCACCTTCGTGGCGTCTGAACTTCGCTTTTGTGGCGTCTGAATTTCACCTTCAGGTGTCTGAACGTTGTACGACCTTGATCACGTCTACAGCCCTACCATGGCCATAGGTTCTAAATTCCCTTTATGGGGGATGATTTTGTTATTGATGCATGATAATCATATAGGCCAGCGTAGTCTCTATCTGAACTAAATTCTGTTTTCAGATTTGACTTTGTGATATATGATTTATATGCAAATATGTTTTTGAAATTTTGAATATACGAAAGGTTATGTTATGACTATTAAGTTCAAGTACTTAAAGATTCATGTTTTGTTTGATGATGTTTCCGATTTCTTAAATTCGGAGGTCCTTTATATTAGTTATAGAGAGAAGTCATTTTACGTATTATTATGTTTTTTCTATATATTTTAATCACTATGATCGTTTTAAATGCACTTTCTTACTGGAATTTTCCCCGAAAGCGCACCCCTTCACCTCTCAGATGTGTTGCAGTGAAACTACAGCGATAATTGCTACATAGACGATGTAGGCTGGCGGATACGAGTTTCCCCAGACCACATTTTGTACATGCATGAGGTATACATTTCTCTCTTTACCAGACCATTTGTATGCATATACATTTATTGAAAGTAATGTGTCAAGATGTATTCTGTATAAGGATAAATGAAATAATTTTAAGGATTGATTGTTGGGAGTAATTAGACGTGTTTGGAATATGTAGAATGATTAGATGATATGACTAGGAAAACATGTCTAATAGTTGTGGATATCTAAAATTGTTAAAAACATATGGTTTGCAGGTTGGTAGGCTTACTCATAAGTTGTTATGCTGTCGAAATTTCTATCGGCCATATAAGTCCAAATGTGAAACCAAATTATAATTACGGATAAAGAAGTAAGAAAATGAATTGACACTGAACAGGAATACAACCTAAATGAATAAAATGATTAAGTTGTAAACTGAAGTTTCAAAAAAAAATTTCCCCGAAATTTTAGTCGTTATAAAAGGAAAGGGGGTGAGTGTAAGACTTGATATTTTCGAGTGCATTTAAAAATGCAAAAGGACTTAAATGGTATTCTCGAACACGTGCAAGGGTAAAACGATCAAAAGATCAAAATTCAGTATTAATCGGGACAAGAAAATTTAATTAAAAATATGAGATTTGAGAATCTTGATCAATAACGAAGAAATAATTAAATTTCGGGTTAAATTGATCAGGATATGAATTTATTGGAATAAACCAGAATTTTTGTATCAAAAAATAATCCCGAAAATAATCAAAAAATATACCGAAAAAGTAAAATCGGATTGATAAATTCATTTACGGATTAAATGAATTTAATATGAATTTTTGGGATTTTTATTATTATTTTAAGCAATAAAATAATAATTTTTTAGATATTTTGGATTTTTAATAATAAAATAATAATAAAATTTAATTATAAAAAAAAGTAAGTAAATGTAAAAAAAAAAAACAGAAAATCGCGTTTTGCGATTTTCTGAAGAGGAAACAGAAACGAAACGGAGAGAAGCAGAAACAGGCCGAGACCGAGGAGGAATCGTCGGACGAGCCACCACCGGCGGGGCTGAGGGGCCGACGAGGGTCAGCGAAGGTAGCCCGACCTCGGGCAAGCCACCAACGGCCGTGACGCGCCGTGGAGTTGCTGAAAAACAGCGAAAACGGAAGAGAAGCCGCGGGGGAAGAAACCTCGATTCGCCGGCGATGGCGTCGATTTGGTCCAAGCCGAGGCCCGATTTAGGAAGCCCAGGTGCAGTCGAGCCGAACGGCGGTGGAATCACGCCTGAAACCGATCGGACGGTGCCGAAACGACCAGAGGATGACTGAATTGATCGAACCGGACCGGACCGAACCGACTGTCTGAACCGGGTTGAACCGGACCGGACCGGTTCAACCAAAAAGAGAGGAAAAAAGGAAGAAAAAGGGAAAAAGAAAAAGAGAAAAAATTGGGGAAAATTTCAGTGATGCAATCGAGCTTCGGGTAAGTCGGTAAGCGGTCGAATTGACCGATTTAATTTTTAAAATATTTAATTTGATAAATAATCGACTGAAAGTTTACCCAAAAATATATCTAATTGTGTAGCTCGACGATTGGCATCAACCGAGAGCTCGAGACAGCCTCGATTTGTGTACGATCATGGAATAACGGGTAAGTGACCCTTATTTACGACAATTTATATCGTTATGCGTGATTGATATTTAACGCATAAATTACGGATTTAATTTCCGCATAAATGAATTAAATTCTGGAAATTGAGATAAATTGTCGTAAATATTAAATTGAGATATCCGAGAATTTAAAACGAGGCTAAATAAATATTGATGGGCCCAATGAGCCCAATAGGCCTCGATAAAGTGTGGTAAATGGGCTTAAGGCCGATTAAGACCCATTATGGTACAATCGGGCTCAATATGGGTAAACGGGCCCAATGATTTAAATTAAGCCCAGAGAATATGAAATACAATTAAATTGTATTGTATTTGACCTGCTGAATGTGTATCCGCAGTTTCGAAGATTGGATTTGGAGCAAATCGGACTGCGTGACGAGTCATCAGTGGAAAGGTCAGACTGTACAGAAAAATGAGGTAAGGGAATTGTGTGAATAGCTAGAGGTAGCTACACGTATTTTAATAGTTTTTATATATACTGAATATATATATGTATACATTGATATTGTACAGAGGTTCTAAAAATGGTTTAAATAATTTTGAGGATCGAAATAGGTGAAAAGACTATTTTACCCTTATTAAGGGAAGTTCACCTAAGGATGGTGAAGGCATGACATGCATGAAATGCATGATTTAAGGAATTTTCTGAATAAAAGATTTGATTGGTTTTAATCAAAGCAAATCGGTAGATTGGTCAGAAATTGTATAAATTTCATAAGATAACACTACGTAGGTGTTATTATATTTAAATGGAAATCTCTTTGGAAAATAGGCCAACTATCAAGTTTATATGGAAATAGATAGTGCCGACACATAGTTCGCACTATATCTGCGTTTGTGAATGTGCATAAATGTGCTTGAGCGGTTGCTCGCACCGACTTGTGTGACATCATATGCATGAAATGTGCTAGAGCATGGTGCTCGCACTGACTTTTATTATTGTGAAATGAGAGCTGCTGGAGCCTAGCTCGCACTCTGTTTTGACATGTTTTGGATTTGTTTTGACGGGGTATGCATAAAGAGGTGCTGGAGCGATTGCTCGCACTAGTTTTAATGATTTGACATGGGTATAGAGATTGTAAGTGTAACAAGTAATGAAAGAGTTTATTATAAGTGATATATGAAAGTTGATAAGCTTTGAGATGTGATAGATCCTACATACGAGATATATTGGAATAAGAGACGTATGCAATGTAAGGATATCATTGATATGCAAAGTAAGGATTAAGCAATATGTAGTGTATATGGATTGCGACCAAGATAAGGGGTAGATATTCTACACCCAGTCGATGTGGTCAAATCTGAGGGTTAATAAAGGTATTTCAAAATACTTCCCTGCCTGAAGATTTGACAGCGTCTAGAAGCGCACACATAACCTATAAATTGAAATCGACAGTCGTAATATATGCATTTAAAATTGGGTACCTTTACTGGTACGATAAAAAAATATAGAATTTGATTAATGATGAAGGTTTAAAAATTAAAATTTATAAAAGCCGTTAATATAAGAAAAACGAAATGACGCAAGTTAGTATCTTGAACAGAAGCGATTTTGAAATGACATTGTACGTTTATGAGTACATAGGTTAAGAATATGAATGATTGAAATATTGAGTGGAAACTCAACTATGAAGAGGTATTTAAAGCTTACTTGGATCGATTGGTTGTCATCTTTAGCGATGATATTTTGATGTATTTGAAGTCCAGGGAAGAGAATGAGTAGCAACAGGAAACTGTCTTACAGACGAGGTGTTGAGAGTTTCTTGAAATGAGTTGCTCAGTTGACACATCTCATTTGGGAAAAGATTGTATACCAGTGGGATGACAAGTATGAAAATAGCTTCAGTGAGTTTTAGTATATTAAAGTGATAAACTGACCACCTATGTATTCTCCCCATAACCGACAGCTCAAGAGGTTTTAGTATATGGATACCTCAAAATTATGAGTGAGCTGTGTATTGATGTAAAATGGGAAGATAGTCGTTTATGGATCCAGTTAGTTCAAGGACCATGAAAGAAACTATCCGACCCATGATTTAGAGTTGGCAGCCGTAGTGCTTACACTAGAAGTATGGCGCCACCACTTATACAGTGAGACATTTCGGGTATGCACTGATCGTAAAAGCCCCGAATATTTGTTTTCACAGAAAGAAAAGAATATGAGATGACCAAGAGGGTTAGAGCTTCTAAGGATTATGATTGTGAACATTATACCACCCAGGAAAGGCTAATGTAATGGCTGATGCCTTAAACAGAAAGAGCCTCGAGATGGTATTACATATGATGGACAGGGAGCGAGAGCTGCTAGAGCAGTTGTGAACCTCAGTAGTGATGTGAACTCTTCTGATGATGACGGTGATTTTGTGACAGTTAGCCTGAGGTTAGAACCGGATTTGTGTGATCGGATTTGCCAGGCTCAGCGTGATGATTTCGGCATGGTGTCGATAGTGTGGGTCAGATTCAGAAGGATACAGTGACAGAGTTCACAGTGAGTGATGATGACATACAGAGGTTCAGAGACAGTATAAGTGCTCCCTAGGACCACAGTTGATGATATAATGTTATTGTCAGAAACTCACTCTTCGGGATATACAGTGCATCCGAGAAATAATAAATATATCGGAATCTCTGAAAAAAGGGTATTGGTGGTCAGATATAAAAAGAAACATTGTAGAGTTGTGGAAAAGTATCTTGTATGTCAGCAGATTAAGGTAGAGCAAAAGAAGTCTGCAGAGTTATTGCAGCCTCTACCTATATTGACACGAAAATAGGAACAAGTTACCATGGATATCATGATGGGTTATAGAGGACCCGAGACGAATCACGAGACTATCTGGGTGTAGTCGATAGATTGATTAAGTCTACCCAGCTTCTGGCTAAGGAAATCCCCAGATACTCTGAGTGTGTAGGCAGATTTATGTGAATGGAAAATTGTGATACATTATGTAGCGTTCTAAGGAGCATGATATCAGATAGGAATTCCCGCTTCACTTTCCACTTCTGGGAATATGTTTCAGGAAGCTATGGGAACCCGATTGTGTGTTAGCACAGCTTCCATCCTCAGACAGATGGTCAGTCAGAGAGGACTGTACATGTTCTGGAGGATGTGATGAGAGCGTGTGCCATTGATTTTATGAGCTCCTAGGATGATCAGTTGCTACTAATCAAATTTGTCAATGATGACAGTTGTCACTTGAGTATCGGGATAATAGATTATATAAGGCATGTTATGGCCGTAGGGGTTGTGCCCCGATTTAGATAAGAAAAAGTGGGTAACAGATAGAGAATTGTTCCCGTATTGGTAAGACGAATCTCTGTGGATGTTCAGTTGATTTGTGAGAGATTAAGAACACCTCAGAGCAGACAGAAAGCTATGCTGACAAGAGACAAAAACTACTGGGATTCACCGAGGGTGAATTAGTATTGTTGGCAGTTATTTTTCGTAAGAGCATAACGAGATTCAAAGAAGGCAAATCGAGTTTCGTTAGATTGATTCGGAGAGATATTGGACAAGTGGGAGATAAGACCTGTAAGTTGACATTACCACTTGAATTAGCAGGCATCCACAATATGTCCCATCTTTTGATACTTCAAAAATATTATCCAAACCCGACATGTGTGATCGGATATGAGCTTCAACAGTTTAGCTCAATAAAGTGTAACATATTTTTGGAAAATCGATTTGGGTATTAGACAAAAGAGAAAGTGTTAAGGTTTAAGATGATCTCCCTAATTAAATATGATGGTAGTATTACACTCCGGAGAAAGTCAATTGAGGATGACAGTATATGATACGATAGATGTACCCAGAGTTATTTATGGACCCATTTGCCTTAGTTCTAATTTGGAGGACCAAATTTCTTAAGTGGGGGAGATTGTAAGACCTGATATTTTCGAGTGCATTTAAAAATGCAAAAGGACTTAAATGGTATTCTTGAACACGTGCAAGGGTAAAATGATCAAAAGATCAAAATTCAGTATTAATCGGGACAAGAAAATTTAATTAAAAATATGAGATTTGAGAATCTTGATCAATAACGAAGAAATAATTAAATTTTGGGTTAAATTGATCAAGATATGAATTTATTGAAATAAACCAAAATTTTCGTATCGAAAAATAATCCCGAAAATAATCAAAAAATATATCGAAAAGGTAAAATCGGATTGATAAATTCATTTACGGATTAAATGAATTTAATATTAATTTTTGGGATTTTTATTATTATCTTAAGGAATAAAATAATAATATTTCAGATATTTTGGATTTTTAACAATAAAATAATAATAAAATTTAATTATAAAAAAAAGTAAGTAAATGTAAAAAAAAAAAAAAAATCGCGTTTTGCGATTTTCTGAAGAGGAAACAGAAACGAAACGGAGAGAAGTAGAAACAGGCCGAAACCGAGGAGGAATCGTCGGACGAGCCACCACCGGCAGGGCTAAGGGGCCGACGAGGGTCGGCGAAGGTAGCCCGAACTCGGGCGTGCCACCAACGGCCGTGACGCGCTGTGGAGTCGCCGAAAAACAGCGAAAACGAAAGAGAAGCTGCGGGGGAAGAAACCTCGATTCGTCGGCGATGGCGTCGATTTGGTCCAAGCCGAGGCCCGATTTAGGAAGCCCAGGTGCAGCCGAGCCGAACGGCGGTGGAATCACGCCAGGAACAGGTCGGACGGCACTGGAACGACCAGAGGATGATTGAACCGGCTGAATCGGACTGAACCGGCCGAACCGAATCGGACCGAACCGACGATCTGAATCGGGTTGAACCAGACCAGATCGGTTCAGCCAAAAATAGAGGAAAAAGGAAGAAAAAGGGAACAAGAAAAAAAGGAAAAATTAGGGAAAATTCCAGTGATGCAATCGAGCTTCGGGTAAGTCGGTAAGCGGTCGAATTGACCAATTTAATTTTTGAAATATTTAATTTGATAAATAATCGACTGAAAGTTTACCTGAAAATATATCTAATTGTGTAGCTCGACGATTGGCATCAACCGAGAGCTCGAGACAGCCTCGATTTGTGTACGATCATGGAATAACGGGTAAGTGACCCTTATTTACGACAATTTTATATCGTTATGCGTGATTGATATTTAACGCATAAATTACGGATTTAATTTTCGCATAAATGAATTAAATTCTGGAAATTGAGATAAATTGTCGTAAATATTAAATTGAGATATCCGAGAATTTAGAACGAGGCTAAATAAATATTGATGGGCCCAATGAGCCCAATAGGCCTCGATAAAATGTGGTAAATGGGCTTAAGGTCGATTAAGGCCCATTATGGTACAATCGGGCCCAATATGGGTAAACGGGCCCAATGATTTAAATTAAGCCCAGAGAATATGAAATACAATTAAATTGTATTGTATTTGACCTGATGAATGTGTATCCACAGTTTCAGAGATTGGATTTGGAGTAAATCGGACTGCGTGACGAGTCATCAGTAGAAAGGTCAGACTGTACAGAAAAATGAGGTAAGGGAATTGTGTGAATAGCTAGAGGTAGCTACACGTATTTTAATAGTTTTTGTATACACTGAATATATATGTATACATTGATATTGTACAGAGGTTCTAAAAATGGTTTAAATAATTTTGAGGATCGAAATAGGTGAAAAGACTATTTTACCCTTATTGAGGGAAGTTCACCTAAGGATGGTGAAGGCATGACATGCATGATTTAAGGAATTTTCTGAATAAAAGATTTAATTGGTTTTAATCAAAGCAAATCGGTAGATTGACCATAAATTGTATAAATTTCACAAGATAATACTAAGTAGGTGTTATTTATATTTAAATGGAAATCTCTTTGGAAAATAGGCCATCTGTCAAGTTTATATGGAAACAGATAGTGCCGATACGTAGTTCGCACTATATCTGCGTTTGTGAATGTGCATAAATGTGCTTGAGCGGTTGCTCGCACCGACTTGTGTGACATCATATGCATGAAATGTGCTAGAGCATGGTGCTCGCACTGATTTTTATTATTGTGAAATGAGAGCTGCTGGAGCCTAGCTCGCACTCTGTTTTGACATGTTTTGGATTTGTTTTGACGGGGTATGCATAAAGAGGTGCTGGAGCGATTGCTCGCACTAGTTTTAATGATTTGACATGCATGAGAGATGCTGGAGCTTAGCTCGCATCCTATTTTGATTTGATATTGCATAAAAGCCGTGCTGGAGTGTAACTCGCACGAGATTTGATTTAATTATGCATAAAGCCGTGCTGGAGTGTAACACGCACGAGATTTGAATTACTTGAGCATTTATTTATGCTGGAGCTTGCTTGCACAAAGTTTTATATGGTTTTTATAATTCATTTGAATGTCGTACTAGAGTTTTTCTCGTACGAGGTTTTCATTGAGTTTCTATACATATCCGTACTAGAGAATTGCTCGTACGTGGATTTTACTTATAATTATAATCAGTTTAAGTCGTACTGGAGCACTGCTCGTACGCAGATTTTACTGATTTTTATGAAACCGTGCTAGAGCTTCGCTCGCACGAGGTTTTCTGATATCATGAATATGCATGGAGCCGTGCTTGAGCTTCGCTCGCACAGGGAATTGTATTACATGCATATAGCCGTGTTGGAGCCTCCTGTAGACTGTGTATCACAGTGAGATGATATACTCACACGTACATTCTGAGACAAAGATGATATGGGTGGATAAGACCTATTACAGGCACCCCTGACTGAGCTTGGGTTCACGGAGTACTTTGTACCGTGTATGTCACGCGGAGTACGCTGTACCGTGGGGATTGTTGGAGTGGAGTGGCATTAGCCACGAGGCAGCAAGCCTTGCCCTCGCAATCCTGGTGTTATGCTGTTCTGGCGTGTAGGACGACCCACCTCTCGTTTCAGGTGTGATACCCCGCACACTAGGTACCGTGTTGCCAGGGATCACTAGGATATAGCCATAGTCCTCGATGTTACTGATAATTACCTGATTGTCTCACATGATATAACTTGTGGTCTATTAGACCAGAGTAGACTCGAAGGAGGGGTCAGGCCCCCGATTTGACGATTTTATGATTTCATGATTTTATGATTTGTGACCCTGAAAGAAGGGTGGTTTTATAACCGAAGTTTTATAATGAACTTTACTGAATTGTTTTATGAGATGATTGACCCGGAAGGGTTAGTTTACACTACAGTTTTAAATGAATTGATTTAAATGCAGAAGCATGATGATGTTTTCCATGCTTTTATTCAAATCCATGATTTGTCTTACATGACATGAAAGACTGCATGAGATTGATTAAATTCATGCTTATAATGATTTAATGATGTCACATAAAATGCTTTGATGCATAAGTAGTATGATTTATATATGCACGAACAGTTTTATAAACTAAGTCATTGACGCTTGCATGACTTTGTGCTTGATGATTTTAATGAAAAGAAATGGATTTAAGGGCATGGCATTATGAGCATGTAGATAGTGGAGCTATCTACTTACTTGCATAATTGCCTTACTAAGCGTGTGGTTTGCTCACCCCCTTATTTTCCCATCCTTTCAGAGCACTCGTAATAGTTATTGAGCGGCTGAGGACTTGCATGCTTGGTATCCGCTGCTTCCCATCGAGAGACAGGTATACACATTTGTATAGTTTTGTATCTAAATATGTAATGCACAGTACTGTGAACGGATATGATGTCGGGGATGTAGAGTTATAAATACCATTGGGTATGTATTTATTTAAAGTCAAAGAACAGTAAACTCTGATATATGAATGTGAATATGGAAATGGAATGGTAAATAGGTGAGAGGTGACTAACACCGAATCATAGCCCAACTGTGTTGTAGGATGGTCACGATGAGAGAATAAGAATTAAATAATAAATGGAAAAGTGAAAAATTTACTCTGATTTTTAGGTAATTTAGGTCGTGATAATGAGCTTTTCAGGCTCAGTAAGAGATACATTTAAAGTAACCTTAGTACTTAAAACCAGTAAAATACGTGATTTCACAACTCAGCATAAACATGTACGAAAGTAGAGATGCTTACATTTAGAAAAGCAGCAGCGTCATGCTTTAAAATCATTAGTTTACACATCATGCATCATTTTCGTAAAACGTATCATGCTATAAATATATCATTAGTGTAAACAGTCATAAAGCATCTCGTTTTCCTAAGACATCTAATGCTGAAAACATGTTTCATAGTGTAAACATACATATGAGTATCTCAAAATCTCAAATCAAATATATCATATCCCATCATCACTTTAAAAAATGAAATCATGTTTTCACAACTCATTTCTTCAAAACATAAACATAGCTACCATTAAATATCATTATATAACATAGTGCAAAAATCGATAGCAACAAAACAGGTAGCATAGATGTGTGAAAACATAAAACATCATATCATTATCATGTAGGGTCAGGAAATTGTCTCATATACTAGTCCCGAAGGACATCATACATCTGGTCCCGTAGGACAAAATCATGGGTACTCATGGCCATAGTATAGGGAGCCGTAGGACTAGATCAGGGTCGTACACTGCCCTATCTCTCGTGCACCACTAAATGGGGACTATACGCACGAACTCACGTGTATCACCAAGTGTAAGACCCGATTTTAGTTAAAACACGAAATTAAAAATGCAAAAGGATTGGAATGGAATTTCCGAACACTTTGAAGGGCAAAATGGTCAAAAGACCAAAAATCGGTATAAATTCGATAAGAAAAATTTATTAAAAATAATGGATTGAGAAATCTTGGTCAATAAAGGTGAAATAAATTTATTCTGGGTTAAATTGATCAAGATATCAATTTATTGGAATTAATTGGGATTAATCAGAATTTTTAATTCAAAAAAATTATCCCGCAAATAATCAAAAAATATACCGAAAAGGGTTAAAATAAATTAAATAAATTAAATAAAATTAAATAAATGAATTTAGAATAAAATAAGAAATTTGTAGATATTTGTAGAATATTTGTGAATATTTAATGATTAAAATATAATAAAAATAAATAAATAAATAATAAATAAATAATTAATTAATTAAGTTAAAAAAAAGAAAACAAAAAAAAGAGGATAACTCTGAAAAAAATCGGGACAAACCCGAAACAGAAACCCGAAGGAGACCATGAGGAAGCCGAGACCACCGAGGGAGCACCGGCGATCCTTGACCGACGACGAGCAGCCGAGGTGCAAGAGGAGAGACCGACGATCTTCAAGACACTGAAGACGCGCCGTGTACTGACCGGAGGACACCGATCTGAGCGAAGGAAAATCTGAGAGGAAACAAGCTGATTCCCGACGAACCACGGTGGCTGGGCTTGAACGGAGGCCACCAACGAGTTCAGGAAGAGGAGTCGATCATTTTGAGACCGGTTGCTGCCATCGAAACGGTCGGAATCGTCGACGACGGCCAAGACCAGAATTGGGTACCGACGGCCAAGGGAGAACAGCCGGACCGGTGACTTTTCGGCGACCTCGACCGAAACCGACCCCAGATCTGAGATGCGGACGACCCAGCGGAGCCACTGGAGGCGAAAGCCGACGAAGAACCGGTCGGCAAGGCCCTGAACCGATTGAACCGGAGTGAACCGAAAAGAACCGACGGTTCGAATCGGGTCTGAACCGGACCGAACCGGTTCAGCCAATGAGGAAATGAAAAAAGGAGAAAAAGGGAAAAAAAGAGGAAAAATTGGAGAAAAATCCCGGCGATGTAATCGAGCTACGGGTAAGTCAGTAGCGGTCGAAATTGATCGATTTAAACTTTGAAATATTTTATTTAATTAATTTTCGACTGAAAATTTACCCGAAAATTTATGAAATTGTGTAGCTCGACAATCGACGTCAAACAAGAGCTCGAGACAGCCTCGATTTACGTACTAACATGGAATCTCGGATAAGTAACCCTTATTTACGATAATTTACATCGTTATGCGTGCTTCAGATTTAATTTCTGCATTAATTAAATTAAATTTTGGAAAGTCGGATAAATTGTCGTAAATAATAAATTGAGCTATTCGAGAGTTAGTACGAGGCCCAAGAAATTGTTGGTGGGCCCAATGAGCCCAATAAACCTCGATAATGTGAAAATTAAGTGAAAAATAGGCTTAAGGTCGATTAAGACCTATTAAGGTGCAATCGGGCCCAATAGGGGTAAATGGGCCTAATGATTTAAATTAAGCCCAGAAAATAGGAAATACAATTAAATTGTATGATGTCTGACCTGAAAAATATTTATACGCAGTTTCGGATATTGGATTGGGAGCAGATCGGACTACGTGACGAGACAGCAGTGAAAAAAGGAAAGGTCAGACTCTACAGAAAAATAAGGTAAGGAAATTCTACGGACTGCTAGAGGTAACTTTACGAAATTTCAAAGTTCATATGCAGTCTCTTAAATTATCTGAAGGGTCTAGAAGTAAGTTAATAATTTTAGTGCCCCGAATGGGTAAATTACCAAAATACCCTTGTTAAGGGTAAAATTTACAATTTTAGGAAAAATTGGGAGGAGCAAGAACAAGAGGTTCCTGCTCGTTCTGGAGGTGTTTTGACGCATGTATGAGTAGGCTGGCTAACCTTGAAAGAAAAATACACAGTATTGCATATTTTCAATGATGAAATTGTTTTGAAAACTGTTTTAAGGAAACAGAGCCGCCTACGTGTTTTTATTGACATATGACGTGCTGGAGCTTAGCTCGCACGATGTTTTGATTTGTGTGATGCATGCATTAGTGCAGGAGCGAGAGCTCGCACTAGAGTTTTACATGCATTGGTGCTGGAGTTTAACTCGCACCTGATTTTATATGATTTTCGTGATACGGTGCTAGAGTCTAACTCGCACCAGGTTTTATATGATTTTCGTGACACAGTGCTGGAGTCTAACTCGCACCAGATTTTCCATATGATTTGATGAGAGTGCTAGAGCTTAGCTCACACTAGTTTTACTTGAATTGACGAGAGTGCTGGAGCATCGCTCGCACCCCCCACTGATTTTTTTGAGAACATGCATGAGCCGTGCTTGGAGCTTCGGGTAGACTGTGTGTCACCGATTAAATAGGCTCGCACGTGCGTTTTGAGACATGGCATGAGTATAGAGATATGATATGGGTCCACGGAGTACGATGTACCGTGCAAGTAGCATGGAGTACGATGTACCGTGTGGTATCTTCGGATACGGGGTATCTTCGGATACGGCATCTTCAAATGCGTGGGATCAGATAAGACTTACGGGTTGGATTGACCCACCTCTCGGGCGGTTCCCGATCAGGGTGAGACCCCGCACACTAGGATCCGTGTAGCAGAGGGGCTCACGAGGACACACGGCCATAGTCCTGGTTATTACCGATATACAAATGTTGCCTAGTCTCGCATGTTGATGATCTTGACGATGATTGAAACTGGGTTTTAAACTAAATTTGCATGATGCTATTTCCATGCTTTTTAAACCCATGTGTGATGTAAACTGATTTTCATGGTTTTGTGTGAATCAGGACCACCCGAAGGAGGGGTTAAGTCCTGACTTTATTGTGAAATTTTTCAATGAGAAAGAAATGATTTAAAAAGAGTTGCATGTTGAATTTTCCATGTGAACGTGTTTTACATGACATCATGAATCATCGCATCAGTTTCAAAATGTGTGGAGAAAGGGTGGTTTATACATGGCACCACGTTCATGTAGGTAGTATGGTTACCTACTTGTTCGTAGGATTGCCTTACTGAGCTCGATGTGCTCACCCCTTTCATTTTCTCACACAGATAATCTCCAGTAGATGTTGAGGCGACTGAGTACTGCATTCCGGATATCCGCTGCTGCCCATCATTTAAGGTATATACACTTGTACATATTGTATCTAAATAAGCATGGCACAGTAACATGTTTGTAAGTGACTTTAGGGGATGTATAAATATTGTAAACACTTATAAATGACTGAGAAAGAATTAAGTTATATGGTAAATGAATGGTGGGACTGGCATTGACGCACAGCCCAATTGTTAGTGGAGTGTGGTCACGATCAGAGGATAGGTAAGCATGAAAGAAAATAACAAAACGCGAAAAATTTACTCTGATTTTTGGGTAGTTTTGGGTCGTGACATACAAAGGTGGTATCAGAGCGAAATTGGTTTGATGTGTGTCAGTGTTAGTCATTTGAAAATTACATCCCCGTGTTACTGCGCTTGGTTAGATACAATAGTGTATATTGAGATGGGTTTTAACTAAGAAATGGTTGAGAATGTAGAAATGCCTAATATTAGTCGCGGTAGAGGAAAAGAGCACGAGGCAGAGGTCGTAGAGGTAGACCTGAGCCTACTAATCATGCTGAGTTGACCTATGAGAATCAGGATGAGATTGAAATGGAGGTTTATATTGAGCATGCCTCACAGAGTCCAACAGAGAGATTGGACAGTATTGAGACACGCTTCGCGAGGTTGAAGCGGAGTGTGAAGAATATTTTGGGAGCAAATTGCTTAGAGTATACATAAGATTTGAGGGTGAGTCGGGGCATTGATAAAAGTCCGCTCGACCCATCTTAAGAGTTAGACATCCAGAGTTGACAAGAGAAATATTTTGGATGTATTCCGATGATAGAATATCCCGGACACTGTTTAAAAGGAATTGCTTTATTGACGAGTATGGAACTCAGTTTATATCTCTGGGTAGGTATTACTTCGACATTATGGGCAGTGAGCGTCGAAAAGTCTAAAAGTTTATGGAAGGGCTCAAATTGTCAATTAGAGTCCGATTGGCCCCGTTAGGTATCACTACCTATACCGAGGCAGTGCGCAGAATATAGTTGTGTGAATAAGATAGAGTGTTGCACGCCTCTGAGATTAGGAAAGGTAGTAAGGGTCAAAATAGAGACAGAAAGAGAATCGAGAATGATAAAAATGTCAGAACAGGAAAAAGGGGTAGTTTGGTAAAAGATTTGATTTGATGAGTTATGGGCTAAGATGATTGGTAAGGCCACGGTTATCCGATCATAGCACTTTTGAAGGGTATTATGATTGGAGAACCCCGATCTGCTACGGATCACTGTAGAATGTGTGGTAAATACCACGAAAATAAGGCCTACACCTACATATTATTGATGAAAATGGCCGTTAAGTGTGGTAAGACGGACCATTTATCATGATTGCTCAGAGTTGGGCGAGATTGCCCCACAGAAAGGTGAAGAGATGGAGAAAACCCTGTTGAGAAAGCTGCATCGGAAAGGGAGGCCACAGCCGAAGAGAAAAGGAAAGTAGATTGTTAGACGAAGGCAAGTGTATGTCTTGGACCAGGACACTACTGATGTTTCACAGGATGTGGTGAAAGATACCACACTGCTTATGAATAAAGAAGTAATTGTGTTAATTGATCCTGGTACCACGTATTTCTTCATACCACATTCATTCGCATGTAAATGAGTAAAAGACATGAATGTCTACACTCTTGGGCACAATGCTGATAAATTAGTTCCCCAATAGAGGAAGGTTAACTAACGGAATAATTATGAAGAGATTTTAAGTTGAAAACGGGGGAAGAAGTATAAGTCAGTCGATTTTATTCAATCGACTATGAATAATTTAAAGTAATATTTGAGAATAAAGTAGTCGGCTGCATATTATGATGTTCGGATTTCTATCCTAAGATAGTGATATGGTTACCCCTGAGAAGTATACTGTAAGTTTTGATAAGTACTAAAAAGGGGTGCAACGGTTGAAATTAAAGGAGCAAATGATGGTACTCACGAAATGAATAATGACAGAGTTTCATTATAATTGATACACTAAAGAGATAATCTTTGAGATATGTTTGATCCTAAATACAAGATGTATTGGAGTAAGAGGCGTATGCAAGGTAAGAACATCTTTAAAATATGAAGTAATTTGGATTAAAGCGAATAGTAGCGAATATGAATTGTGACCACAGGGACTGATATGTAAAGTAATTGTGGTTAAGTCTAAGGGTTAATAAAGGTATTTCAAAATACCTCCCCGCCTGAAGACTTGACAGCGTCTAGAAATATATATATATATAAGCTATAACTTGAAATCGATCGTGGTAAGATATAATTTTAAAATTTGGATACTTTTACTAGTACGATAAAGAATTATAAAATACGATTAATTATGAAGGTTAAAATATTAAAATTTAATAAAAGCCGTTAATATAAGAAAAAGGAAATGACGCGGGTTAGTACCTTGAATAGAAGCAATTTTGAAGTGATATTATACGCTTATGCGTACATAGGTCAAGGATATGGGCGATTGAAATATGTAGTAGAGCTCAACTACAATGAGTTATTTAAACTTTACCTGGACCGATTGGTCATCATCCTTATTGATGTATGCTGGGTGTATTTAAAGTCCAGGGAAAATTATAAGCAACAATTGGAAAATTGCTTTTACAGATGGTTGTTGCGAATTCTGAAAAATGGTATACTTTGTTGACACGTTTAACTAAGAAGCGTGGTATTTAAAGTGAGATGATAGATGTGACATGAAATTTCGGTGTAGTGAAGTATGAACTGACCACCGTGATTATTTTCACCATACCCAACAGCTCAAGAGGTTTCTCAGTGTGTATGGATACCTCAAAATATGAATGCGTTAGGTATTGATGCAAAAAGGGAAGATAGTCGATTGTGGATCCAGACAACTCAAGGATCATGAAATAAACTATCTAACCCATGATTTAAAGTTGGCAGCGGTAGTACTTGTACTGAGGATATGGTACTATTATGTACATGGTGAGAAATTTTGGATATGCACTGATCATAAAGCCCCAAGTATCTGTTTTCACAGAAAGAGGCGAATATGAGAATACATAGTGGGTTAGAGCTTCTGAGAGATTTGGATTGTGGAAAATTGTACCACCCAAGAAAGGCTAATGTGATGGCTGATGACTTAAGCAGAAAGAGCCTCGGGATGGTATTACATATGATGGTTAGGGAGAGTGAGCTGCTAGAGCAGTTGTGAGCCTCAGTAGTGATGTGATCCCTTCTAATGATGATAGTGATTGTGTGACAGCTAGCCTGAGGCTAGAACCGGATGAGAGTGCCCGGATTTGATAGGCTTAGCGTGATGATCGGCATGGTGTCGATGGTTTGGGTCAGATTCAGAAGGGTACAGTGACAGAGTTCACAAAGAGTGTCGATGATTTATAGAGAGGTTCAGAGACAGTATAAGTGCTCCCCAGGACAACAGTTGATGAGATAGTAATATTGTCAGAAGCTTACTCTTCGGGATATACAGTGCATACGAAAAGTAATGAATATATATATAAAATCTCTGAAAAAGGTATTGGTGGTCAGATGTGAAATGAGATATGGTAGAGATTGTGGAAAAGTGCCTAGTATGTCAGCAGAATAAGGTAGAGTATTAAAAGTCTGCAGAGTTATTGCAGCCTCTACCTATATCGACAAGGCACGAAAATGAGAGCAAGTCTCCATGACTTTCGTGATAGGTTCTAGAGGACTCAGATGAATTATGAGGCAGTGTATGGCTGTAGGGGTTGTTCCCCGACTCAGCAAGAAAAAGTGGGCGACAGATAGAAATTTCTTTCGAATTAGTATAATAAGTCTCTGAGGATGTTCAGTTGAGTGAGAGATTAAGAACACCCCAGAGCAGACAAAAAGCATTGGAATTCACCGAGGGTGGATCTGTATTGTTGAAGTTATTTGTCCTAAGGGAATAACGACATAACTAGACTTGGGAAGAAGGCAAATTGAGTTTTGCTGAATGGAATTTTTGAGAGATTGGACAAGTGGGAGATAAGACCTGTAGGTTGGCGTTATCACCTGAATAAACAGGCATCCACAATGTGTCCCATCTTTTGATACTTCGGCAATACTATCCAGATTCAGCATAGGTGATCAGATATGAACTCCAATAATTCAGCTCAGGGCAAATATAAATATATTGAAAAAGTTGATTCAGGCATTAAACAGGAAAGAGAAAGTATTGAGGATTAAAACGATCTCCCTAATTAAAGTCCTTTGGTCGTATTACACTCCGGAAAAAGGTTACATGAGAATTAAAAAGTATGATACGATTGATGTACCCGGAGTAGTCTATGGACTCATATGACTTGGTTCTAATTTGGAGGACCAAATTCCTTAAGTGTGGGAGATTATGTAAGACTCGATTTTAGTTAAAACACGAAATTAAAAATGCAAAAGGATTGAAATGGAATTTCCGAACACTTTGAAGGGCAAAATGGTCAAAAGATCGAAAATCGGTATAAATTCGATAAGAAAAATTTATTAAAAATAATGGATTGAGAAATCTTGGTCAATAAAGGTGAAATAAATTTATTCTGGGTTAAATTGATCAAGATATCAATTTATTGGAATTAATCGGGATTAATCAGAATTTTTAATTCGAAAAAATTATCCCAAAAATAATCGAAAAATATACCGAAAAGGGTTAAAATAAATTAAATAAAATTAAATAAATGAATTTAGAATAAAATAAGAAATTTGTAGATATTTGTAGAATATTTGTGAATATTTAATGATTAAAATATAATAAAAATAAATAAATAAATAATAAATAAATAAATAATTAATTAATTAAGTTAAAAAAAGAAAACAAAAAAAGAGGATAACTCTGAAAAAAATCCAGATAAACCCGAAACAGAAACCCGAAGGAGACCGTGAGGAAGCCGAGACCACCGAGGGAGTACCGGCGATCCTTGACCGACGATGAGCAGCCGAGGTGAAAGAGGAGAGACCGGCGATCTTCAGGACACCGGAGACGCGCCGTGTACTGGTCGGAGGACACCGATAGGAGCGAAGGAAAATTCGAGAGGAAACGAGCTGATTCCCGACGAACCACGTTGGCTGGGCTTGAACGGAGGCCACCAACGAGTTCAGGAGGAGGAGCTGATCATTTTGACACCAGTTGCTGCCGACGAAACGGTCGAAATAGCCGACGATGGCCAAGACCAGAATTGAGTACCGACGGTCGTGAGAGAACAGCCGGACCAACGACTTTTCGGCGACCTCGACCGAAACCTAACCCAGATCTGAGATGCGGACGACCCAACGGAGCCACTGGCGGTGGAAGCCTGTGGAGAACCGACCGGCAAGGCCCTGAACCGGTCGAACAGGAGTGAACCGGAGTGAACCGGGTCTGAACCGGACCGAACCGGTTCAGCAAATGAGGAAAGGAAAAAAGGAGAAAAAGGGAAAAAGAAAAAGAGGGAAAATTGGAGAAAAATCCCGGCGATGTAATCGAGCTACGGGTAAGTCAGTAGCGGTCGAAATTGACTAAGTTAAATTTTGGAATATTTTATTTAATTAATTTTCGACTGAAAATTTACCCGAAAATTTATGAAATTGTGTAGCTCGACAATCGACATCAAACGAGAGCTCGAGACAGCCTCGATTTGCGTACTAACATGGAATCTCGGGTAAGTAACCCTTATTTACGATAATTTGCATCGTTATGCGTGCTTCGAATTTAATTTCCGCATTAATTAAATTAAATTTTGGAAAGTCGGATAAATTGTCATAAATAATAACTTGAGCCATTCGAGAGTTAGAACGAGGCCCAAGAAATTGTTGGTGGGCCCAATGAGCCCAATAGGCCTCGATAATGTGAAAACTAAGTGAAAAATGGGCTTAAGGTCGATTAAGACCCATTAAGGTGCAATCGGGCCCAATAGGGGTAAATGAGCCCAATGATTTAAATTAAGCCCAGAAATAGGAAATACAATTAAATTGTATGATATCTGACCTAAGGAATATTTATACGCAGTTTCGGACATTGGATTGGGAGCAGATCGGACTGCGTGACGAGACAGCAGTGAAAAAAAGAAAGGTCAGACTCTACAGAAAAATAAGGTAAGGGAATTCTACGGACTGCTAGAGGTAACTTTACCAAATTTCAAAGTTCATATGCAGTCTTTTAAATTATCTGAAGGGTTTAGAAGTAAGGTAATAATTTTAGTGCCCCGAATGGGCAAATTACCAAAATGCCCTTGTTAAGCGTAAAATTTACAATTTTAGGAAAAATTGGGAGGAGCAAGAACAAGAGGTTCCTGCTCGTTCTGGAGGTGTTTTGACGCATGCATGAGTAGGTTGGCTAACCTTGAAAGAAAAATGCACAGCATTGCATATTTTCAATGATGAAATTGTTTTGAAAACTGTTTTAAGGAAACAGAGCCGCCTACGTGTTTTTATAGACATATGACGTGCTAGAGCTCAGCTTGCACGATGTTTTGATTTGTGTGATGCATGCATTAGTGCAGGAGCGAGAGCTCATACTAGAGTTTTACATGCATTGGTGCTGGAGTCTAACTCGCACTTGATTTTATATGATTTTCGTGATACGGCGCTAGAGTCTAACTCGCACCAGGTTTTATATGATTTTCGTGACACGGTGCTGGAATCTAACTCGCACCAGATTTTCCATATGATTTGATGAGAGTGCTAGAGATTAGCTTGCACTAGTTTTACTTGAATTGACGAGAGTGCTGGAGCATCGCTCACACCCCCCACTGATTTTTATGAGAACATGTGATGAGCCGTGCTTGGAGCTTCGGGTAGACTGTGTGTCACCGATTAAATAGGCTCGCACGTGCGTTTTGAGACATAGCATGAGTATAGAGATATGATATGGGTCCACGGAGTACGATGTACTGTGCAAGTAGCATGGAGTACGATGTACCGTGTGGTATCTTCGGATACGGGGTATCTTCGGATACGGCATCTTCGGATGCTTGGGATCGGATAAGACTGACGGGTTGGATTGACCCACCTCTCGGGCGGTTTCCGATCAGGGTGAGACCCCGTACACTAGGATTTGTGTAGCAGAGCGGCTCACGAGGACACACGGCCATAGTCTTGGTTATTACCGATATACAGATGTTGTCTAGTCTCACATGTTGATGATCTTGACGATGATTGAAATTGGGTTTTAAACTAAATTTGCATGATGCTATTTCCATGCTTTTTAAACCCATGTGTGATGTAAACTGATTTTCATGATTTTGTGTGAGTCAGGACCACCCGAAGGAGGGGTTAAGTCCTGACTTTATTGTGAAATTTTTAAATGAGAAAGAAATGATTTAAAAAGAGTTACATGTTGAATTTTCCATGTGAACGTGTTTTACATGACATCATGAATCATCGCATCAGTTTTAAAATGTGTGGAGAAAGGGTGGTTTATACATGGCACCACGTTCATGTAGGTAGTATGGTTACCTACTTGTTTGTAGGATTACCTTACTGAGCTTGATGTGCTCACCCCTTTCATTTTCTCACACAGATAATCTCTAGTAGATGTTGAGGCGACTGAGTACTGCATTTCGGATATCCGCTGCTGCCCATCATTTAAGGTATATACACTTGTACATCTTGTATCTAAATAAGCATGGCGCAGTAACATGTTTATAAGTGACTTTAGGGGATGTATAAATATTGTAAACACTTATAAATGACTGAGAAAGAATTAAGTTATATGGTAAATGAATGGTGGGACTGGCATTGACGCACAGCCCAATTGTTAGTGGAGTGTGGTCACGATCAGAGGACAGGTAAGCATGAAAGAAAATAACAAAACGCGAAAAATTTACTCTGATTTTTGGGTAGTTTTGGGTCGTGACACCAAGTGTGGACTATACACACATTTTTCATATCAAGTCAGAGCTTGCCCGTTCCTTGGCCGTCGGCTAGGCAGATCCTTGATCGTCTCTATACGCTACCCTATGTATGCGAGATTGACCCTAGATCCTCTGACTATCGTCAAATCATGCCTTTTTACCTTACAGAATCATTTTGGGCCTCTCACCCATTTTATCAAATCATTTCGGGTCACTTACCCATTTTATCAAATCATTTCTTGTGGAAAACCATAGTTTCAAATCATTTCTTGGGATTTTAACCCATGTAATCATAAAAACATCGTTTAAAAGCTATTTCGGGACTTTAACCTGTGTCATGAAAATATTGCTTTTGTAAAGCATTCTCAAGGCTCTTCCTCGTCATTTCATGAAATCAAACCATGTTTTCTTCTTCATATTGAAAAATCACATTTTCATAAACATGTGAAGTAAAATGTATCTCATGCAAGTGGAAAACATGTGGAAAAACTCGGGAAACGGTTTAGTTTCGGTTTCTAAGGCATTGCAACCTATTTCATAAAATCTCAGTCAACTAACATACATAAAGTCATTGGTAAGGATTGTGGAGCACTAATGCTGCCCTAAATTATATCCCTTACCTTTTAGCATCGGAGGTAGTGCACATTCCTCATTTTTTGAGCTCGCCTTGAAATACGTGCCAGTAGCTTGAGCTGTCACATATCAAGTCAACTCATCACATATAGCTCAAATTCATATTGGTACATTCAAAATATGTGATTACATTAAAGATGTTGACCAAAAGTTGACTTTTTAGCTATCTTACTCTGTTTGCTCGGTTTTATCGGTTTAAACCTCGATTTAATCTTACTTAACATATTTGACACCTTTAAATTCATTTTCAATACCTCTATATCATGTCTTACATTCCAGTAACTCATTCCACTTCATACAAGACCTTAAAGTATCAATTATTGCATTATTTCGATAATTCACCTAGTTAAACACTAAACCGAACCTTTACAGTATAATTTTTACTGTAAATTCATTTTAATTACATCTAACTTCATCATTCCAGCAGCTAAATCATGCTGGTAGCAACGGAATTTAATCATCTAAATTAATTCATCACTTTCCTTTAACAAAAATGCCATTAAAAATCACAAATTAATAACCTATCTCATCATCATCACCATACCTCAACTTCTTCACTCCTTTGACCAACTTTGACTTCACTTTCAAGCTTCCAAATTGCCACTAAATTGTAATACAACATGTATAGAGCCTAGAAGTGTTCAGAATCATCCAATAACCTCATCAAATTCATCCAAAAATTGAATTTTTGCTTACCTCGGAACAGGGTAGTTTTCTACCCTATTCTTCTCTCTAAATTTTCAGGGGGTAAATGACTTTTGTTAGGTCTGAATTTTTTATATGTAGTATATCGGAGGCATAGGAAGATTTCATATGAAGGGACCATTGCCTTAAACTGGCCGGAGGATGGCCAAAAAATTCACGCCAGTCAGGAGCAGAGGTAACACCTAGGGCAAGGATGGGTAAGGGATATATCTCGGGTTTTAGCTCATTTTGGGGTGTATTTTACCTTTTTATGAAGCTTATCCAGTTGAATTTCAATCTGAAAAATATCAGAGGCAAAGAAAAACTAGAAGGTCATCAAATGGGATTGTTTTCATTGGCTGACAGTAGACTAAATGCAGGGGAAATGACTGTTCTGTTTTCTAAAATTTACCAAAATTAATCCTGATCAGATTTCTTCAAAATTCAACTTCAAAATTGTTATAATATGTCTATAGTATGTCCCATAAAATTTTTGGGGTCACTTGTTTAAGAAAACTTTCACGAACGAGCTCATTTTATGCGATTTGGCCAATACCGAGCAAAATGGAAATAAGTTTTCGGTTAGCTTTAAAAATTCATTTGAACCCCTAAATCTCCATATTTATTCATGATTTTTATTTCCCACGTCAATCTAACTTTATTCTAATTTCCAATGGCCTCAGAATAATTTTCACAAATTTCTAAAATTTTATTCGGATTTATTTCCCTTTCTCGATTTAATTTAAAACTCGAGTTTAACTCACTTTTTCATCTCCAATCACTTAGTTTTTCTTTATACACATCATTTCATGCATGAACATGACATTTCTAAGCAATTCTCAAGTTTAGGACCTTACCTCATTTGCATGTCATCGGGCCCCACACTAGAACCGAGTGCTTTAGTCATCTATGGGCCTGCAAAACATCACATTGAGCTATAATTTACTTCTCATAAGCATCATAATATGGAAAAATATCGGGTTTCACAATATACTTCCATATCCCTCTATGCACTGCCCTATCAATAATATTCCCAAGCCTCTCCACACATAAAACAATAAGATAATGTGAAAGTGGCTTACCTTGTCTAAGCCCCCGTTGAAAAGAGAATATTTCAGTCATGTCACGATTCTAGAACATTGACACCTTAACTTCATGAACACAGTTAAGGATCAACTTTAACCACTTGGATGGAAGATGAAATACAGCTAGGGTCTCCTCCAAGATATTCACCGAATCCTATCATATGCCTTTTCTAGATCAATTTTTATCGTCATAAGACCATCCTTTCTCTTAGATTTTTTAACAATGTGGATCAGTTTCTGCACTATAAAGATATTATCTGCAGCCTGTCCACCAAGAATAAAACTCGTTTGAACAGGAGAAATTAGAACATTTAAAAAGGGTCTTAGCCGATTCACAAGAACTTTAGTAATCAACTCATACATTACTTTGCATAGACTAATAAGGCAAAGCTGTTTAATCGATTCAGGCTCACTAAACTTTGGGATTAGAGTAACAAGGGTTGTATTTAACTCACTTGGCAGTTAGTCCTTTATCAAAAGCAGCAGAAACCATTATGACTAAATCAGCATTAAAAATCTCCCAATACCTCTGGAAAAATGTTTGCTTGGCTATCATCAATACCTAGAGCAAACCACAGCCTCATTTGAAATAAAGTCATTTGAACTTTACTAGGATCCGAATTCTGATCAAGTACTTTAACTTGGCTAACAGATAATTTTTGCAAACCAAATTAGGTAATACTGACTCCCCATAAACATCATCCATATATAGAGTTCTATAGTAGTCCATCACCAACTGTTTTAGCAAAATTATTAATTCTATGATTAAGTTACAAAATAGAAAAATCGATTATAAAATTAGTCATTAGATTAACAAATTTTTTATATTACACATTTTTCCATTTTTCATACAAGTAAAGCCTAAGTATCATTTTTAAGGGCCAAAACTCTTTACTAATTATTTTTTTTTCATTTTTAAAACGCAAACAAAAAATTTATAATCTATAACTACATATCTATAACTATATATTAAAAATTGAGTTGTAGAAATTGAAGAGAAATTCAAATTTTCTCTTCTCGATATGTAAGCAAATTTCACTTAAGTTGGGAAAGTTTATTTTGACCAATTTTGATTCAACAACAACAACAACAACAACAACAACAACAACAACAATAATAATTCATCTAAAACAAAATATTTCATAAAAAAATCATTAAAAACTTTTTAAAAAAGAAAAAAAGAAAGAAAAATGGAGTAAATAGAAAGGTGTTTTAGGTTTTGGAAGAAGAAATGATACAATTACAAGTAGCAATAAAATCTGCAGTAAGAAAAGAAAAGTAGACTTGTTCAAGGATCGGGCTACCAGCCCAAATCCGAAGGCCCACCCATTTTTTTAGTGGGTTTGGACGAAAATATTAAATTCGTTAAATAGGTTTGAGTTTTAAAATTAAGGCCTACTAAAAAATGAATCGGGCTAGGGTTCACTATTTCAAGCTCGATACAGCCCGACCCTTTTACCATAAATTTTTTATTTTTTATATTAATGTATTTTAATTATTTTTTATTTTTAATGCAATTAATTTTGAGTTTGTGTTGTTTTTTATACTTTAATTTAAATTTACATGTTTTTATAGTCATTTTGTAAAAATCTAGTTAAACTTACTTATTAACTATTATGTGGTTTAATATTTTAATATTTTATTATAATTTTTAAAAAAAAAATTAATAATACTTGCGTGGGCTTGGATAGGTTTGGGCTTATATATATGTAAAAAAGGGTTTGGTACTAAAAAATGAATCGGGCTAGGGTTCACTATTTCAAGCTCGATACAACCCGACCCTTTTACCATAAATTTTTTATTTTTTTATATTAATGTATTTTAATTATTTTTTATTTTTTATGCAATTTATTTTGAGTTTGTGTTGTTTTTTTATACTTTAATTTAAATTTACATGTTTTTATAGTCATTTTGTAAAAATCTAGTCAAACTTACTTATTAACTATTATGTGGTTTAATATTTTTATATTTTATTATAATTTTTTAAAAAAAAATTAATAATACTTGCGTGGGCTTGGATAAGTTTGGGCTTATATATATGTAAAAAAGGGTTTGGTAAAAAATTAGACCTGAAAAACAAGTCGGGTCGGGTTTGGGCTCAAGTTCACTTTCTTAATATGTTATTTAAGCATGGCTTGAACACGGTCCAACCCAAGCCATGAACAAGCCTAGAGGAAAGTAGTGAGATCAAAGAAGAAGAAGATATAGGATTAATCCATAATTATTTTTGGAAAAAGAGAAAAATAAGAAAAAAATGTAAAAAAAGAACCCTGTCTATTGTAAAAAAGATCATATGGAACAATGGCGCTTAATGTGAAACCTAAATTTTTACCACTTTGTTTCTTATTTGGAAAAACTAAGAACTAATTGAGAACTCAGACTAATGTCATGTAGGCTTGAAACCATCGAAGCACTCGGGTTAGTGCCATGGGGCTCGACGGCACGAAAACTGAGGTAAGGCTCTAAGCCCAAGAATTATTTAATAAGTACATGTATAAACATGAAATGATGTGTAGAAGTGAAAACTAAGGTATTGGAGTGAAAAAAGTTAATAAAACTCGTGTTTACGCTAAACCGAGAAAAATGGCCTAGTAAGAGAAATAAATTCAAAATAAATTCAAGAAACTTTTAAAAACTATTCCGAGACTATAGGAAATTAGTATAAGGCATATTTAACATAGGGAATGAAAATCAAATGGAAAGATGGAGGTTTAAGGATTGAATTAATTTGTAAAGTGAATCGAAAACCTTAAATAATTTTGCTCGGTAATGACTAAATCGCCCAAAATGAGATTAATCGGGGAACTTTCCTTAAACAAGTGACCCCCAAATTCTTATCAGACATACTAGGGACATAGTATAACACTTGGGAAGTGAGAATTTGGAGGAAATTGGATTAGAAATAATTTTTAGGAATTTTACAAAACAGAATATGAATTTTCCCTCCTTCAGAAAACTGACCAGCAAATAGTAATCTTTAAATTTGGAGACCTTATGGAAATGTTTCGACCCTGATATTTTCTAGATATAAAATAAACTTAATAATCTTTCTGGAACAATAAAAATCATCCCCAATCGACCTTAGTTGAGAGAGAAGCTCTCCCCTTATTCTGCCGCAGGTGGAAACTCCAGTACTGATTTGTATGATTTTTTCGGTGGCCTTCTGGTCACTTTCAGGTGATGGTCAACAGGAATAAAATATTTCCCCTTCAGTACTCTATAACATATAAAAAATTCAGCCCTAAAAGAGTTCATTTACTAGGTGAAAAACTAGAAAGAAGAACAATGGTAGAATCTGTCTTGTTCCAAGGTGAGAGAAAGTTGAATTTTTGGAAGATTTTGGTTCGTTTTTCTTGTAGTTTTTGATGATTCTAAGCTATATATGTTGAATTACAGTTGAGGATCAATTTAGAGGATCAAAAATGTGGTCAACCTTGATCAAATTGAGGTAAACTTGATGAATGATGATAAACTTGAGATATGTTGTTATTTGGTGTTTTTGAATGATATTTAGTTAATTGGAATTGAAAGAATTAATTTCTATGGGAGTGTATAGGTTCAGCCAGCCTAGGTTTAGTGTGTTTGTGATGAAATTTGGATGAATTCAAGGTTCTTAATGGTTAAATTTATACCGAAAAAGTCTAGTTTATAGCTTAGTTTAGTGAAAAATCGAAAGGTGTGAAAATTGGTAAATTTGGAATGATAACACGTATGAATTATGGATGTGAATGAGTACTTAGGTTACTAAGATAATGAAGGTGAAGTTAGAACAACGAAATTAACTAAAATAGCTTAAATCGGCACATAAATCTATAAAATCGAGAAAATAGGAAAAGTGACTAAAAACTCAAAATTGGTCAACATTTATGAAACTAAACATATGTTTGAATATGTTGAGATGTTATTAAGCATTATGTGATGATTTGGTATCATTTTGGGTAGCTCGAGAAATTAGCACGTAAATCAAGGTAATCCCAAGACCCGATGATTTTACGTTGCCCTAAGGTCTACGAGGTAAGGGGTGTGTTTTAAAGTAGTATTGGTATCCCAATACCATATTTGACATATAATAAATGTTGAAGTTTGCACGTATCTTCGGAAATGCATGTTCGAACCCGAAAAGGTACTATGCACACTAAACCGAAAAGCCTTTTTTCGAGCTCTTTAAATGTACTTTTTGCTATCTATTAGATGTTTTAAAAAATGTAAATTACTACGTGAAAATAAAAGTTTATAGAATAATGATTTGTTTACGAAATGAAAAAAAGTGTAGTTTCTACGAGTTTACGGGTTAATAGACCTGAAATATACTTTAAGAGTGGTTTTGAGACTAAGGCAACACCTAGTCTACGCGATTTGTCATGTGTGGCCAGTGTGGACTTTAGACCTCCGTGGTGCATGTCTTATGCCACTTAGTGTACGCTCAGTCCCTTGTAGCGTATGCATAACCACGTTGGGTATTTGTGCCACTCGATGCCTTATTTCTGTCATTTGTTTAAGTGGCGTATGGCACTGTACAACCCTGATCTAGTCTACAGTTCCCTTACCATGGCCATAGGTATACTGTCTAAGTGAACTATCTACGCGGAATTCCTATGTGAATTATCTACGTGAACATGACTTTTATTACTATGTGTCTCTGCATAGCCTTCATGTATCTATTAAAGATGAGATTTAAAGAAAAATATTTAAGCCACGTGATTTTTATACTACATGATTTACATGTTACGTGTTATATGTGTAAGACCCGAATTTAATTAAAATACGAAAATTAAATAAGAAAAGATGAGGGATGTATGAAGGAAGGTCAGGTTAAATTGATTCCGAAACAAGAGCAGGGGTAAAATGGTAAAAATACCAAAACCCGGTATTAAGGCGATAAGAAAATTTTAATTAAAAATAAGGATGTAAGATATCTTGATCGATAATGAGGAAATTATACAATTTGGGTCAATTGATCAAGATTCAAAAATTTTAAAAAATACCGAAAAATTATCGGAACGATATCTCGAAAAGCGCGAAGGAATAATATCGAAAATTTAGAGAAAAATATATTTAATAAATTAAATTTAAATTGAATAAATTAAGTTAGAATAAAAATAATATAAGTGTTGATGTTTTGGGATTTTATGGAGTATTTTAATTAATAGTAAAATAATTAAAATAAATAATAATAATAATAAAAATAATAATAAAAAAAGATCTGAAACAAAAAAAAAGAGAGGAGAGAGAAACTCGGGAAAAAACCCGAGAAAGAAATCGAGAAACGACCCGCGGTTCTTCACCGCCGATTCTCGCACACCGACGACCGACGGCTTCGACGAAGGTACCAGGAGGAAGAGGGGAGTCCGGCGAGCACGTGGGTACCGGAATCACGCCGCCAGGTGGTCGGAGCAGGCCGATCGGAGCGAAGGAAGACCGACGGAGAAACAAGTTGATTCCCGACGAACCGTCGCATCTGGGCTGAAACGGAGGGCACCGACGCACTCAGGGGAAGAAGCCGGTTCTTTTGAGACCGATCTTGGTCGGTGAGATCGTCGAAAACGTCGGCGACGACAATTGGCAGTAAACGGCACCGTTTGGCCGAAAGGAAAGAGGAAAGAAAAGAAAGGAAAAGGAAGGAAAGAGGAAAGAAAAGAAAGGAAAAGGAAGGAAAAGGAAGAAAAGAAAAGGAAAAAGGGGAAAAAAAGGAAAGAAATTTATCGGGGACGACTCGAGGTTCGGGTAAGTTGACCGAGGGTCGAAATTGACCTACGGGTAAATTTCGAAAATTTAATTTAATATTATTTTAATGAAAAATAATCCGGATTTACCTAATTGTGCAGCTTTACGACAGAGACCGAACGAGAGCCAATCGAGCTCTGATTCTCGTACCCCGCATCGTATCGGGTAAGTACAATTTAATTTCGGCAATTAGAGTTCTTTAAATACCGAGTTTTAATTATTTTATGGAATTATGGATTAATTTCGCGTAGGAAGGAATATTATTCGGAATCGTAATATAATTGCCGTAAATGGTATACGGGCTATCCAATGAATTTGGAATGAAGCCCGATAATTATTAGAAAGCTGTATAAGCCCGGTATACCCGAAGAAGGGAATTAATGAGTATAAAAAGGGCTAAAATGGGCCGAGGCCCAATAAGCTAGAACGAGGCCCAATAAATTATTAGTGGGCCCGATGAGCCCAATAGGCATCGATAAAGTGAAAATTAAGTGGAAAACGGGCTTAAGGCCGATTAAGGCCCATTAAGGTGCAATCGGGCCCAATAGGGGTAAATGGGCCCAACGATTTAAATTAAGCCCAGAAAATATTAAATACAATTAAATTGTATAATATCTGACCTAAGAAATATTAATACGCAGTTCCGGGCATTTGATTGGGAGCATATCGGACTGCGCGACGTGACATCAATGGAAAAGGTCAGACTCGACAGGAAAATAAGGTAAGGGAATTCTGCGGACTGCTAGAGGTAAACTTTACGAAGTTTTAAATTCATTTGCAGTCATTTAAAAATTTATCTGAAGGGTCTAGAGGTCGAAGAATAATTTTAGTGCCCCGTATGGGTAAAATTACTGAAATACCCTTGTTAAGGGTAAATGTTTCCAACTTTAGGAAAAATTGAGAGGAGCAAGAACAAGAGGTTCTTGCTCATTCTGGAGGTGTTTTGATGCATGCATTAGTAGGCCGGCTAACCTTGAAAGAAAATGCATAACATTGCATACTTTCAACGTGAAATTGTTTTGAGAACTGTTTTGAGGAAAACAGAGCCGCCTACGTGTTTTATTGACATATGACGTGCTAGAGCTCAGCTCGCACGATATTTTCGATTTGTGTGATGCACGCATTAGTGCTGGAGCGAGAGCTCGCACTAGAGTTTTACATGCATGGTGCTAGAGTCTAACTCGCACCAGATTTTACATGATTTTCGTGACAGGGTGCTAGAGTCTAACTCGCACTAGATTTTCACATGATTTACATACAGAGTGCTAGAGCTTAGCTCGCACTAGTTTTACTTGATTTACCGACAGTGTTAGAGCACCGCTCGCACTACTTTTCAGAGATCATACGATGAGCCGTGCTTGGAGCATCGGGTTGACTGTGTGTCACCGATTAAATAGGCTCGCACGTGCGTTTTGAGACATGGCATGTTAAAATAACCTGATGAGCCCGAACGAGGAATAAGGGTTAGAGAAACAACCTAATGAGCCCGAACGAGGGATAAGGGTTGGAGATCCACCTGATGAGCCCGAACGAGGGATAAGGGTTGGAGGACCAGCTGATGAGCCCGAACGAGGGATAAGGCTGGGGGTCCATGGAGTACGATGTACCGTGCAAGTAGCATGGAGTACGATGTACCGTGTGGTATTTTCGGATACGGCATCTTCGGATGCAGCATCTTCGGATGCCTGGGATCGGATAAGACTGACGGGATGGATTGACCCACCTCCCGGACGATTCCCGATCAGGGTGAGACCTCGCACACTAGGATCCGTGTAGCTGGAGGGACTCACGAGGACACATATGGCCATAGTCCTCGTTAATTACCTATATACATACGTTGCCTAGTCTCGCATATTGATGATTTGACGATGATTTAAACTGGGTTTTTAACCTAAATGTGCATGATGATTATTTTCATGCTTTTAAACCCATATGTGATGTAAATCGATTTTCATGATTTTGTGTGAGTCAGGATCACCCGAAGGAGGGGTCGAGTCCTGGCTCTATTGTGAAATTTTTATATGAGAAAGATATGATTTTTAATATAATTGCATGTTGAATTTTCCGTGCAAATGTGTTTTACATAACATCATAATTCATATCATTTGTTTTAAAATGTGTGAAGAAAGGGTGGTTTATACATGGCACTACATTCATGTAGGTAGTATGGTTACCTACTTGTTCGTAGGATTGCCTTACTGAGCTTGATGTGCTCACCCCTTTCATTTTCTCCCACAGATAATCTCCAGTTGAAGTTGAGGCGACTCAGTACTGCATTCTAGATATCCGCTGCTGCCCATCAACATAAGGTATATACACTTGTACATATTGTATCTACATAAGCATAGCACAGTAACATGTTTGTAAGTAACTTTAGGGGATGTATAAATAATGTAAACAATTATAAATGACTGGAGAAGAATTAAGTTATGTGGTAAATGTATGGTGGGACTGGCATTGACGCACAGCCCAATTTGTTAGTGGAGTGTGGTCACGATCAGAAGACAGGTAAGAATTTAAGTAAGAAAATAACACAACGCGAAAAATTAACTCTGATTTTTTTTGGGTAGTTCGGGTCGTGACATATAAAGGTGGTATCAGAGCAACAATTGGTCTGATGTGTGTTAGTGTCACTAATTAGAAATTACATCCCCGTGTTACTGTGCTTGGTTAGATACAATAGTGTATATCGAGATGGATTTTGACTAAGAAATGGTTGAGAATGCAGGAATGCCTAATATGAGTCTCGTTATATGAGATAGTGCACGAGGCAGAGGTCGTAGAGGTAGACCTGAGTCTGCTAAGTCGTGCTGAGTTCGACTATGAGAATCAGTATGAGATTGAAATAGAGGCTAATGTTGAGCTTGCCTCACAGAGTCCGACAGAGTGATCGGACAGTATTGAGAGACGCTTCGCGAGATTGAAGCGAAGCATGGGAATTATTTTGAGGAGCTAATTGCTCAGATTATGAATGAGATCAGAGGGCGCAGCGGAACATTAGTGGAAACCCGCTCGACCCATCTTAAGTGTTAAACGTCCATAGCTAAGATGAGAAATCTTATTGGATGTATTCCGGTGACAAGATATCCCGGACATGATTTGAAGGAAAAAATTTCTTACACTACCCAGGAATACTAAATTGATTATGAGTATGAAACTCAGTTATATTCTTTGGCAGATATTACCTCGACACTATGAACAGTGACAGTCGAGATGTCTAAAAGTTTATGGAAGGGCTCAGATTGTCAATTAGAGTCCAATTGGCCCCGTGAGATATTACCTATACCGAGGCAGTGCGCAGATTTACAGTTGGGTAAATAAGAACATGAATTGCACGCCTCTGAGATTTGGAAAGGTAGTGAGGGCTGAAATAGAGACAGAAAAGAGAATCGAGAAATGACAAAGATGTTAAAATGGGAAAATGGTAATTGATAAAAGATTTAATTTGATGAGTCATTGAGTAAGATAATTGGTAAGGCCCCAGTGCATCCAATTTTGACACTCTTGAGGGGCGTTGTGATTGGAGGACCTCGACCTGCTACGAAGCAGTGTAGCAGTGTAAGCACTGTAAGCAGTGTGAGATGTGTGGTGGATACCACGGAAGGAGGGTCTATACCTACACTGTATTGATGAAAATGGCCGTTAAGTGTGGTAAGACGGACCATTGATCTTGATTGCTCAGAGTTGAGCGAGATTGCCCCACAGGAAAGTAAAGAGACAGAGAAAAACTTCGTTGGTATAGCTGCAACGAAAAGGGAGGCAATAGCCGAAAAGAAAAGAAAAAAGGAAAGTAGGCTGTTGGATGAAGGCGAGAGGATGTCTTGGACCAGGAGACTATTGATGTTTCATGGATGTGGTGTAAGATACCACACATGTTATGAATAATGAAGTACATATGTTCATTGATCCTGGTGCCACGCATTTATTCATACCGCCTTCATTCGCATATAAGTGAGTAAAAGGCATGAATGCCTACATCATTGGGCACAATACTGATAATGAGTACCCCAATAGAGGAGGATTAATTAACGGAATATGAATATAGAGATTTTAAGTTGAAAACAGGGGTGAAAACAGTACTGAAAAGTATCCTGTAAGTGTTGACAAGTGATAAAAAGGGGTGTAACAGTTGAAAGTAAAGGAGTAAAGGATTGTACTCATGGAACGAATAATGACAAGAGTTTCGTTATAATTGATATACGAAAGAGATGTGTTTTGATCCCAAATACAAGATGTATTGGAGTAAGAGATATATGCTAGGTAAGGAATACCCTTAATATGCGAAGTAATTGAGGTTAAGCAATTAGTAGCGAATATAAATTGTGACCACATGGACTGGTATATAAAGTATATGTGGTTAAGTCTGAAGGTTAATAAAGGTATTTCAAAATACCTCCCCGCCTGAAGACTTGACAGCGTCTAAAAGTATATATATATATATAACCTATAACGTGAAATCGATCGTCGTAATAAATACCTTTAGCATTAGGATACCCTTACTAAGACGATAAGAATATTAAAATTCGACAAATCATGAAGGTTAACATAGTAAAATTTAATAGGAGCCGTTAAAATAAGAAAAGGAAGTGACGCAGGTTAGTACTTGAAGACGTAAGCGATTTTGAAGGATCTTATACGCTTATGCGTAAATAAGTCAAGGATTGAACCGATTTGTAATCATCATTATCGATGATATGTTGGGTGTAGTTAAAGTCTAGGGTGATTTATAAGCAACAATTGAGAAATTACTTTTACAGATGGTTGTTGCGAGTTCTTAAAATGGTCCACTTGGTTGACACGTTTAACTGAGAAAACGTGGTCTTGGAATAATATGATGGATGTGACATGAATTTCGATGTAGTGAAGTATGAACTGACCACCGTGATTAATTTCACCATACCCAACAGCTCAAGAGGTTCTTAATGAGTATGGATACCTCAAAATTATGAAGGAGCTGTGTATTGATGTATAATGGGAAGATAGTCAATTATGGAGTCAGACAACTCCTTAATTACGAAATAAACTATTTAACCCATGATTTAAAGTAGACAGCAACAGTATTTGTACCGAGGATATGGTACTATTATGTACACGGTGAGAAATTGTGGATATGCACTGATCATAAAGCCCGAATATCTGTTTTCACAGAAAGAGGCGAATATGAGAATACATAGTGGGTTAGAGCTTCTGAGAGGTTTTGATTTGTGAAAATTATGCCACCCAGGAAAGGCTAATGTGATGGCTGATGCCTCGAGTATAAAGAGCCTTGGGATGGTATTACATATGATGGTCAGGGAGCGTGAGCTGCTAGACCAGTTGTGGACCTCAGTAATGATGTGATCCCTTCTGATGATGACAGTGATTGTGTGACAGCTAGCCTGAGATTAGAACCGGATGAGAGTGCCCGGATTTGACAGGCTTAGCATGATGATCAGCATGATGTCGATAGTTTGGGGTCAGATTCAGAAGGGTACAGTGACAGAGTTCACAGAGTATGATAATGATTTACATAGAGGTTCGAGACAGTATGAGTGCTCCCTAGGACCACAGTTGATGAGATAATAATATTGTCAGAAGCTCACTCTTTGGGATATACAGTGCATAAGGAAGTAAAGAATATATCGAAATCTGAAAAGGGTACTGGTGGTCAGATGTGAAAGGAGATATGGTAGAGATTGTGGAAAAGTGCCTAGTATGTCAGCAGAATGAGGTAGAGTATTAAAAGTCTGTAGAGTTATTGCAGCACCTACCTATATAGACACGGCACGGAAAATGAGAGCAAGTCTCCATGAATGTCGTGATGGGTTACAGAGAACTCAGGTGAATTACGAGGCTATTTGGATAATAGCCGACAGATTGCCTAAGTCTACCCACCTTCTGGTTATGAAATCCCTAAATACTCGGAGTGTATATGAGGATTTATGTGTAAGGAAGATTGTGGAACATTAAGTAGCTTTCCAGTGAGCATGGTATCATATAGGGATTCCCGCTTCACTTCCCACCTCTGAGGATATTTGTAGGAAGCTATGGGAACCCGACTGACTATTAGCACAGCTTTTCATCCTCAGACAGATGGTCAGTCAGAGAGGACTGTACAGGTTCTGGAGGATCCGATGAAAGCGTGTGCCATTGATTTTATAAGCTCCTGGAATGATCAGTTGATTTCAAATTGAATTTGTCAATAGTGACAGTTGTCACTTGAGTATCGGGATAACAAGATATGAGGCAATGTATGGCTGTAGGGGTTGTTCCCCGAATTGGATAAAGAAAAAGTGGGTGACAGATAGAAATTATTTTTGACTTTGGATGATAAGTCTCTGAGGATGTTTAGTTAAGGATGAGAGATTAAGAACACCTCAGAGCAGATAGACAAGCATTGGAATTCGCCCTTGGTGAATTAGTATGGTTGAAATGTTTCTTGTCCTAAGAGAATAAGAACATAGCGAGCTTTTGGAAGAAGGTAAATTGAGTTGCGCTGGATGGAATATTTTGAGAGATTGGACAAGTGGGAGATAAGACCTGTAGGTTGGCGTTATCACTTGAATTAACAGGCACCCACAATGTGTCCCATCTTTTGGTGTTTCGAAAATACTATCCAGATCCAGCATAGGTAATCGAATATGAACTCCAAAAGTTCAGTTTAATGAAAATATAAGAATATTGATAAGTTGATTCGGGCATTAAACAGGAAAGAGAAAGTATTGAGGTTTAAGATGATCTCCCTAATTAAAGTCCTTTGGTAGTAATACACTCCGGAGAAAAGATCACATGAGAATTAAAGAAGTATGATACGATTGATGTACCCGGAGTTGTATATGGACTCATATGACTTGGTTCTAATTTGGAAGACCAAATTCTTTAAGTGGGGGAGAGTTGTAAGACCCGAATTTAATTAAAATACAAAAATTAAATAAGAAAAGATGAGGGATGTATGAAGGAAGGTCAGGTTAAATTGATTCCGAAACAAGAGCAGGGGTAAAATGGTAAAAATACCAAAACCCGGTATTAAGGCGATAAGAAAATTTTAATTAAAAATAAGGATGTAAGATATCTTGATCGATAATGAGGAAATTATACAATTTGGGTCAATTGATCAAGATTCAGAAATTTTAAAAAATATCAAAAAATTATCAGAACGATATCTAGAAAAGCGCGAAGGAATAATATCGAAAATTTAGAGAAAAATATATTTAATAAATTAAATTTAAATTGAATAAATTAAATTAGAATAAAAATAATATAAGTGTTGATGTTTTGGGATTTTATGGAGTATTTTAATGAATAGTAAAATAATTAAAATAAATAATAATAATAATAATAATAAAAATAAAAAAAAGATCTGAAACAAAAAAAAGAGAGGAGATATGAACTCGGGAAAAAACCTGAGAAAGAAACCGAGAAATGACCCGCGGTTCTTCACCGTCGATTCTCGCACACCGACGACCGACGGCTTCGACGAAGGTACCAGGAGGAAGAGGGGAGTCCGACGAGCACGTGGGTACCGGAATCACGCCGCCAGGTGGTCGGAGCAGGCCGATCGGAGCGAAGGAAGACCGACGGAGAAACAAGTCGATCCCCGACGAACCGCCGCATCTGGGCTGAAACGGAGGGCACCGACGCACTCAGGGGAAGAAGCCGGTTCTTTTGAGACCGGTCTTGGCCGGTGAGACCGCCGAAAACGTCGGCGACTGCAATTGGCAGTAAACGACACCGTTTGGCCGAAAGGAAAGAGGAAAGAAAAGAAAGGAAAAGGAAGGAAAAAGGAAAGAAAAGAAAGGAAAAGGAAGGAAAAGGAAAGAAAAGAAAAGGAAAAAGGGGAAAAAAAGGAAAGAAATTTACCGGGGACGACTCGAGGTTCGGGTAAGTTGACCGAGGGTCGAAATTGACCTACGGGTAAATTTCAAAAATTTAATTTAATATTATTTTAATGAAAAATAATCCGGATTTACCTAATTGTGCAGCTTTACGACAGAGACCGAACGAGAGCCGATCGAGCTCTGATTCTCGTACCCCGCATCGTATCGGGTAAGTACAATTTAATTTCGGCAATTAGAGTTCTTTAAATATCGAGTTTTAATTATTTTATGGAATTATGGATTAATTTCGCGTAGGAAGGAATATTATTCGAAATCTGTAAATGGTATACGGGCTATCCAATGAATTTGGAATGAAGCCCGATAATTATTAGAAAGCTGTATAAGCCCGGTATACCCGAAGAAGGGAATTAATGAGTATAAAAAGGGCTAGAATGGGCCGAGGCCCAATAAGCTAGAACGAGGCCCAATAAATTATTAGTGGGCCCAATGAGCCCAATAGGCATCGATAAAGTGAAAATTAAGTGGAAAACGGGCTTAAGGCCGATTAAGGCCCATTAAGGTGCAATCGGGCCCAATAGGGGTAAATGGGCCCAACGATTTAAATTAAACCCAGAAAATATTAAATACAATTAAATTGTATAATATCTAACCTAAGAAATATTAATACGCAGTTTCGGGCATTTGATTGGGAGCATATCGGACTGCGCGACGTGACATCAATGGAAAAGGTCAGACTCGACAAGAAAATAAGGTAAGGGAATTTTGCGGACTGCTAGAGGTAAACTTTACGAAGTTTTAAATTCATTTGCAGTCATTTAAAAATTTATCTGAAGGGTCTAGAGGTCGAAGAATAATTTTAGTGCCCTGTATGGGCAAAATTATTGAAATACCCTTGTTAAGGGTAAATGTTTCCAACTTTAGGAAAAATTGGGAGGAGCAAGAACAAGAGGTTCTTGCTCATTCTGGAGGTGTTTTGATGCATGCATTAGTAGGCCGGCTAACCTTGAAAGAAAATGCATAGCATTGCATACTTTCAACGTGAAATTGTTTTGAGAACTGTTTTGAGGAAAACAGAGCCGCCTACGTGTTTTATTGACATATGACGTGCTAGAGCTCAGCTCGCACGATATTTTCGATTTGTGTGATGCACGCATTAGTGCTGGAGCGAGAGCTCGCACTAGAGTTTTACATGCATGGTGCTAGAGTCTAACTCGCACCAGATTTTACATGATTTTCGTGACAGGGTGCTAGAGTCTAACTCGCACCAGATTTTCACATGATTTACATACAGAGTGCTAGAGCTTAGCTCGCACTAGTTTTACTTGATTTACCGACAGTGTTAGAGCACCGCTCGCACTACTTTTCAGAGATCATACGATGAGCCGTGCTTGGAGCATCGGGTTGACTGTGTGTCACCGATTAAATAGGCTCGCACGTGCGTTTTGAGACATGGCATGTTAAAATAACCTGATAAGCCCGAACGAGGGATAAGGGTTAGAGAAATAACCTGATGAGCCCGAACGAGGGATAAGGGTTGGAGATCCACCTGATGAGCCTGAACGAGGGATAAGGGTTGGAGGACCAGCTTGTGAGCCCGAACGAGGGATAAGGCTGGGGGTCCATGGAGTACAATGTACCGTGCAAGTAGCATGGAGTACGATGTACCGTGTGATATCTTCGGATACGGCATCTTCGGATGCAGCATCTTCGGATGCCTGGGATCGGATAAGACTGACGGGATGGATTGACCCACCTCCCGGGCGGTTCCCGATCAGGGTGAGACCTCGCACACTAGGATCCGTGTAGCTGGAGGGACTCACGGGGACTCATATGGCCATAGTCCTGGTTAATTGCCTATATACAGACGTTGCCTAGTCTCGCATATTGATGATTTGAAGATGATTTAAACTGGATTTTTAACCTAAATGTGCGTGATGATTATTTTCATGCTTTTAAACCCATATATAAATCGATTTTCATGATTTTGTGTGAGTCAGGATCGCCCGAAGGAGGGGTCGAGTCCTGGCTCTATTGTGAAATTTTTATATGAGAAAGATATGATTTTTAATATAATTGCATGTTGAATTTTTCGCGCAAATGTGTTTTACATAACATCATAATTCATATCATTTGTTTTAAAATGTGTGGAGAAAGGGTGGTTTATACATGGCACTACGTTCATGTAGGTAGTATGGTTACCTACTTGTTCGTAGGATTGCCTTACTGAGCTTGATGTGCTCACCCCTTTCATTTTCTCCCACAGATAATCTCCAGTTGAAGTTGAGGCGACTCAGTACTGCATTCTGGATATCCGCTGCTGCCCATCAACATAAGGTATATACACTTGTACATATTGTATCTACATAAGCATAGCATAGTAACATGTTTGTAAGTAACTTTAGGGGATGTATAAATAATGTAAACAATTATAAGTGACTGGAGAAGAATTAAGTTATGTGGTAAATGTATGGTGGGACTGGCATTGACGCACAGCCCAATTTGTTAGTGGAGTGTGGTCACGATCAGAAGATAGGTAAGAATTTAAGTAAGAAAATAACACAACGCGAAAAATTAACTCTGATTTTTTTTGGGTAGTTCGGGTCGTGACAATATGCTACGAGGTTTATAAGTTGTATGATATTTGATACTGAACTGAGTTACGTGATTTTAAAGTTACATGTTATAATGTTTTACTTCTACATATTTTATTGCTCAGACTGCTTTAAATGCATGTCTACTGGGCTTGAAGAGCTCACCCTTTCCTTTCTCTCTTCCAAATTATCTCAAGTGATTCACTGGCTCTACCTGTCGTATAGTGGTCGTGGGTGAGTGGATCCGACCCTCTTTTTTGAGCTACTCTTGTACAAGTGAGATATACTTTTACTTTACTGTCAGACTTTTTGTAAAGTATAGACAGACATTGTAAAGAACATTTGGGATGTAAGTTAAGTAAGAATGACTGTAAATAAAGTTGCAAATATGCAGTTCGCATGATATTGTATATTCCAAAATGGTAAAGTATGGAAATGAGAATGGATGTACTGTTGAGTAAGAAAAAAAATTAAAATCAATTGGTTGCAATTATAAACTACATTTTGTACCTTGCAGGAGGGTTAGGATAAAAATACATTGTTATGTTGGCGAACTTTTTACGACATAAAAGGGTTAAGAAATCGACACTGATAGGAATACAACTTAAGTAAAAGGTATAGAAAGTTAAAATTAGCCCATATTTTCACGTTTTTGGAGCGTCACAGTTTACGTGGTATCAGAGCAAAAGTTATTTAGTACTATCAGTGTCGACTAGAAAAGTTAGTTTACATCTCAAATGGTCTATGCTTGTCTGATTATAAAGTAAGTATATCTGTTAAGTTATGACTAAACTCTTGGTATACGTCTAGGTAAACGATCACTAAACTATGAGTGGTAGACGAGACCGTCCACGGAGACAGGCACAGCCTCCTCCGATACCTCCCCCTCAGCCTTAAAGTCGTACTGCCAGAATAAGGCGGCTTGAAAAAGGCATGCAGAGTACGAGGGAAGGATTGAGTGCTCTTACTGCCAGGTTTGTACAGCAGTTTGGGGTAAATACGTTCGGTATTGGTGCTACTACCACACTTGCATCTACTTCTCTTCCCCTACCACAGGACCCTCTGGTAGCCCTAATTCCTCGGCCTACAGTCCCACAGCCTAGAGATGATAGAGATACGCAGAGGCTATGAGACTTTCTAAGAATGGATCCCCTAGGGTTCACAGAGGTGAAAGATCCAATCAAGGTCGATACAGTCTTTTTAGTATCTGGGGTACACCGATGCGGAGAAGATGTGAGAACTATAAATTTTATGTACCTTAACTATGATATTTGCAAATGTGAGAACTTGTAATTGGTGAATGTAATTATGAGATGTTGATGTACACGCAAGTTTTAAATCTAACGAAGTATAAGGAGATGAAGTTTTTAAGTCTTAAATGTGTATAGATTGAAATATGGACTATAAAGTAGATTATGGTAAGTTTTATATTAAGTTTCCTGTAAATTTGTGCAATAGTAGCAGGACCTGTGAAGGCCAGATCGATCTCCAAGGGAGGAGAGATCGATCTCAAGGCTCCAGAATGTAGAAAATATGCAAAAACAAGCAAGCAGATCGATCTCATAAGGGAGTAGATTGATCTCAGGCTGCCTCTGCCTAGCAAGAATCGATCTTGTCACAAGGGCAGATCGATCTCTTTAAGTCTCAACTTGGAAGAGATCGATTTCCTACCCTCTGCCAGATCGATCTCCAATAGAAGAACAGATCGATCTCCACCCTCGACCAAATCGATCTCATACACTCCGCCTATATAAGAATCACGAGATTTTTCTTGAAATTCGAGCCTCTCTCACCTACAAACCCTAACACTTATCGTTTTCACTCAAACCAAGTTTTCTCTCTCTAGGATTCATCATATTCTAGACAAAATTAGACAAAGGGGAAGAGACAAAGTTGTTCCTCTTGGTAAAGAGAACAACATACTAGAAGAGCAAAGATTTGGGCTTAACCAAAGAAAGGGCAAACATTCTACAAGTTGGTCAAGAGGAGACAAGCTATGTGTATAAATGAGGTGAAGAGGTGAAGAGGAAAACGAGAGTGATGAATATTGACAATTTAATAATGTTTAGACAACTCGAGAATCCAACACGGGAAACGAGGCTAGTTCGAGAGCCGAAGGATATTGTACCACTTAAGGTGCAAAAGGTAAGGGAAATAAACCATTCGTGCTTTTGAGTTTTCGAATGAATGAAAACGTTTTAATAGCATGAAAAAAGTTTAATGAAATGAGTATGTTTATGAGAAATGAGATGAATTGATGCTTTGATGAATGAGTGAGTGTTTTACCAGTTTGAGTTCGATTTTGATGAGTTTTGTGTAAAGGTGAATACAATGTGTTATAACCAAAATGGGTTTTGTGATAACCACTATGAGCTCTACGTGGAGGCAAAACGATTTTAATATAACAATGGCATATTTTTACTGAGGCTATGACTTGTCATGAGATGCACATCGATACTTCGCTTGACAGCGTTGAGTGGCCTTGCTATAGTAGCATGTAAGACCGATACCTCTGTTCTGGTAACGCGAGATAACCCCGCTCTAGTAGCTATGGGTGGCCTTGCTTTGATAGGATGTAAGATCGGGCTGTACTTTCATAGCATGTAAGATCGACGGCTGTACGACTCTGATCAAGTCTACAACGAATCATGTCCATGTGTATTATTGTCGACGTATTCTCGCTCATGGGGATGTCCGCTTAGGGGACGATTTTATTTGATGTGATGTGCCTATGACATTGATTTCATCTAAGTTTTTATAAATGCCTAGTCTCGATTATTTTGATGATGATGTATTTTTACAACTATGATTTATATCACTTATTGAGATTTGATGTTATGATGAACTATGATCCTTATAACGTGATTTATGCTGATGCCATTCTTTTCTACTATTATTTCTATAACGATTGGATGCTCAAATATTTCCATCATATTGTGTTTGTGATGATGATTTTATAAAACTCCTTTATCCTCCTTACTGAGCATTTTGGGAGCTCACCCTTTTTCCTTTCCCCTCCAGATTTCTTGAAGTAGCGAGTTAGAGCTTGCCGCGTACGTGATATAGGTTGGTGGACAAGTTCTCCCCAGGCTATCGCTTGTACACGCACGAGGTATAATTCAGTTCATTTTGTATCCAGACAATGATGTAATACAGACATTTGTATTAAGTATTTTGGGATGTAATTAGGATGATATGAGGAAAATGAATCGTGTTTTGTGGATTGATTTCCTTTGGATATTGTGTAATTGGGTTTATGAAATAGAAATCGTGTGATATTGGGGTTATGATTCATTATAAACAAAAGGGATTAAATGACATTGTACAGGAATGCAACCTGAGTAAAAGGTTTAATATAAAAAAAATTGAAATTAGCCCTAATTTTCGTGCTTTCGGGCTGTCACAGATTTTCTTGGTATCAAAGTAAAGGTTGCCTAGTACTGTCGGTGTCGGGTAATTGGAAATAGATTACATCCCAAATGTCTATATTATCTGGTAATTAATTGAATTTATCAGGTAGAATTATAATCGATGTTTAGTGAATACGCGCAGACACGTAAGAGATAGGAGATGAGGGTGAGATGAGGATGTTCTCAGAGGCAGGCACAACCACCTCCACCACTAGAACTACAGCCGGACAATCCTAACTCTCGAATGAATTGCCTAGAGCACGATGTGCGTCAGGGATTCGAGTAGATGGCAGCGCTATTCGCACAACATTTTGGGACTAATGCCTCGAGTACTGTACCTATTTCGACTCCTCCACCATAAGGACCACCCACACCACCATTACAGACTGACCCGATGCCTCCTATCCCACAGCCTCCGGTGTAGACCCAACTTGATGACATAAATACGGGTCGAATGAGGGACTTTCTGAAGATGAACCCACCGACTTTTAGAGGGGTGAAAGATCCCACAGAGGCTGAGGTGGCCCCCACGATCACATGTCATTGTGAACCGTATGACATTTTGTATCTGTAGGACCCAAGAGGTGGCCCCCACAATCAGAAAGAGGGTGTGGCACTTTGCTCCCACAGAACCTAAGAGGTGGCCCCCACGATCACATGTCATTGTAAACCGTGTGGCACTTTGCATCTGTAGGACCCAAGAGGTGGCCCTCACAGTCACACAGACGGTGTGGCACTTTGCTCCCATAGAACCCAAGAGGTGGCCCCCACGATCGCACGTCATTGTGAACCACGTGGCACTTTGCTCCTGTCGGACTCAAGAGGTAGCTGCCCACGTTCACATGTCATTGTGGAAATTGCGTAGCACTTTGCTCCCATTGGACTCAAGAGGTGGCCTCTACAATTCCACTATACATTGCCTTTTCGTCTCAAAACAGAGTTTTCAAAATCTTTCTTGGGTTTTATAGCCCATAAACTCATACCGAGTAATAAAGTCAAATTTTCTTAAAGTCTGAAAGCTCTTTCATAAAACAGAAAAACTATGTGGCACTTTGTTTCCGCATGACTCAAGAGGTGGCCTCCACAATCACTTTTCGAAAACAAATTTCTTTTTTTAAGCATGTGTTCGCATACTAAATTTCATTTCTTAAAAAACATGAAGTCAATTCATACGTAAGTTGAAACCATAACATTTACTCAGAAATCATGCTCGAAGCTATGCATTTAATTTCATATGGCATTTCTTTATTTTTAAAACATGACCAAATAAAACTTGGGCTTAATAGGTGTAGGGTTTTGTTTTACAATCAAGGGTTGCACGAGAAAGCTCGAAAACGCATAAATAAATCAGAGTCTAAAGGTAGGGATACCATTACCATCTTAAATTACACCCCTTACCTCGATTTATCAAAAATTTCAAGTTCGAGTAGTAATGCCTCCAAGTACCTCCCTTAAATCCTTCTACGATTTTCCTACACCGAAATTTGTATTCTTAGTATCTTATTTATTCAAATTACCTACGATGCGTTAAAATCACAACCTTGCTTACCTAGGGAAAATTCACTTGAAATCATAAAATATGTACCGTTATCTCTAAAACTTGCATAAATTCCTTACCTCGATGTTTGTCCAAAATCCTTGATTGCTTCGACTTAGCGAGTCGACAAATCCGACCCTCCCGACTTATTTCACAGAAAATTTCAAATAAAATTTTCGATCGCCTTTTTCCTTGGGTTTTCTCAAATTCTCGACGTCTTTTTTTGCTTCCTCCAAATATACACACATATATAATTATATATATAATATTACTCTTTTATTTTAATCCATTTCATTTTTCCCGTCATTCTCTTTTCCTCTTCATTTCTTCATTGTTTGGCCACTGTTCATCCTTTTTTTTCTTCTCTATTTCTAGCTTCGTTTCTTCTTCTCATCACGTTTCTTCAGGCTCTCGGCTCCACCACCATCTCCTATCGTTTTTGCTGGTTTCCGACGCCACCACCATCATCGCCATCACCCCTCTTCCTCTATGTCCCCTGTTGGTTTCCTTCCACTGTTCGGCCCCTTGTTCTTAGCTTTTCCTTCGGTCATTGCTTCAACCCTCAGTTCATTTCCTCGTCCATCATCGATCCCCTTTGTTTCATTTCCCAGCAAACCAGCTCCATTTTTTTTTCAAACTCTAGGTTCACCAAGTTTTCTTTCTTTTGGTTTCACTCCAGCTCCACTTTTCCTTGCTCATTCTAGCTTCTGGTTCATGTCCTTCCTGACATTAACATCATCCCTCGAATGCCTCTACCACAACTTGCTTCTCCCTCGATAAGTGTTGTGCACTACTCGATCTTATTTCCAGAAATGAAATAGATATGTATAACCTCGGTTCTGAAGCTCCTAGTCCCGTTTCTTTTCTTCAAGTTTTCATTTCCTGCCTCCTCTTCTCACTCTTGGCTTGATTTCTTTCTCGCCTTTCAGCCTTCTACTCCTCTTTCCTTCTCTTATTTCATGTCTGTATATATTCTCATCAACCTCCTTTGTTTCCAGCAATAATGCACGATTTCTGCTCTCTTTATCCTGCTCCTACCCATCCTTCCTCGGTCAGTCCCATCTCGCACACCTTACACCAAAATGCTACAACATTATTATTTTTCTCCTATTTAATCGGTGCAGGTTACAGCCATTTTTTTCTGACTTTCACCCATTCCTCCTTACTGTCGAGCCTGCCACATTTTCAGGCCATTACCTTCACATTTTCCTTTCTTGCTTTCTTTGTATATTGGTTCGTGCCTTTCATTCTTTGTCAGCTCCTTTTTTTTTTGCGTTTAGGTCTTCCACTCTGCCCCTCTTCCTCTGCTGCAATGTAGGCCTATATAACCTATACCACCATTGTTATCTTTATATATATATATATAAATATATATATCAGTACTCTATCTTTGTTCCTGCTCTCTTACTCTTTCTTTTCTTCTTTCGGTCGGTTTATCCCTCACTACCATGCCTAGGCAGAAATAGGCACCACATTGTTGTAGCTACCGAACAGCTATCCTTCTTCGTTTCCCACGGTTGTTGTCCCTCTTTTCTTTTCGATTTGTTCAGATTCTAACAACTGTTCTAAATTTTTTTCCCTATACCTCAGGTTTTTTTCTTTCACCAAAACACCCCATCCCTATTAATTTAGTCTGCCATACCTCATTAACTATGAGACCCCGTATATGTATAATTGTATATAGGTACATAGAAATGTAAATAAAATCATAAGTATGATGATACATTTGTAAAGTGAAGTATATGTAATGTAAGTCCATAAGATTATGTACACACTTGCAATAAGAGTTGTGATTGTACGTGCAAGTTACATTATGTATGAATATGAAGAAATGGACTTAAATATGTGAAGAATGTGAGTAAAATGGAAAGTGAGTAGAGTGGTAAAATGAAAGGAGGATTGCATAAGTTGTACACTTCCATTTGGTTTATATCATGTACCTTTGGCTATACAAAGATCCTACACAAGTATTAATGTGTATGAAGTATTAATGGATGCCATTTTCAAGTCTCAAAGATGATTGGATGAAAAAATAACCATGGCAGCAAATTAAGGATGTTTTGGTATAAGTTTCTACAGAAAACTGCAGCAAAATCTAAAAATTATACAGGCCAGATCGATCTCATAGGATGAGAGATCGATATGGATAAGCAAAAATGCTTGTATTTGAGCAATGAAATAGGGCAGATCGATCTCCAATTGAGCCAAATCGATCTCTTAAATATTCTGTAATGAAAAGATCGATTCTCAAGCACCTAGATCAATCTCCTTAGCTCTCTGTTTAGAGCAGATCGATCTCAAGCTTCGATAGATCGATCTTGTACTTAAACTGTCATGGAAAAGAGGAATTTAAAGGGACCAGATCGATCTCCTCAAGCTATTTCTATAAAAAAAAATGCATTGAAAATCTATAGATTTCGGGACAAAACCATTTCCTTCCCTTTCCAACCCAAAACCTAGCTTTCTCTCTCTAAATCCAACCATTTTCAAGGAGATTTGAGGGAAGACTATTAGAGGCAAAGTTGTTAAGAGAAGAACAACATAGTTTGGAGGCATTTACCCATTTGTTGGATTGAAGGAACAATGGGCATTTCTATTTGGAGCAAAGAGGAAATCCAAAGAGTTGAGTTTCTAAAGCACCAACTTAAGTACATTGTTAAGCTATTGATGTTTGGGGTTGATTGGGGTGCTTAGTATTGTTAGAAACTATCTAAAATGCATTGGAATAATTATGAATTAGAAATGGTCTAGTATGAGAAAGTGGAATGTATGGAGATTAATGAGAAATGGGATATCTAGAGGTGATAATAGTGTTATGGGTATGATCTTAAGATGTTGTTAGTGAATAAATTGTAAGATTTACCTAAAAGGAGTAAAATGTGGATTAAGGCATTGGTAAACTGCATAAATGAATTATATTGACTAGTGAGGTCAAATATGAGTTAACAACATTAACTCAATTAATTTGGATGAATGAATCGTAGCTCCCGAGGATACACCGGAGCAAGGCGAGCCAAGAACGCAATAAGCTAAGAGGAAAAGAGAGTCGCACTCAAGTAAATTGAGGTAAGGGAATTGTGTGGACTCTTAGAGATATCTGTGCGTAATTTGGGCGCTTAAATGCTTTGCTAGAATGCATGAGATGTTAGGAAATAAAATTGGGTGATTGAAGGGAAAACGTTAGGTGTTTGAGAAATGTGCATGAAAACAAAAGCATAATGCTTTGAAAATCATGTTTTATTGCTTTTTAGCAAGTGATTGGTTGGTTGGCTAGCATTTAAAATGATTTGCAAAAGAAATGAGTTGTTTTGGTTTGTTAACCATACTTTGCAAAGAAATGAGCCACTTGCATTAAGCGTGCTAGAGTATGACTCGCACGAGATTTGACGTGTTTTATACACATGAGTGCTAGAGCTTAGCTCGCGCTAGTTTTCACATGGATTTTTATACTAGTTTTGGCATCTTGGAGCTTAGCTCGCACTAGATGCCCACCTTATTTGTTGTCGTGCTTGGAGCTTCGGGCTAGGTGTCGCACTGATTAAATAGGCTTGCACGTGCATTTGTGATATTTTGACATGTTGATAGCCGTGTTAGGAGCTTCGGGTAGACAATAGGTCGTATCGATTAAATAGGCTCACACGTACGTTTTGAGATGTGACGTGATATGACGTGTTGATTGGGTCCACGGAATATGTTGAACCATGCATGTAGCATGGAGTACGTTGTACCGTGTTGAGATTATGATATGCCATCTTCGGACGAGATCTGCTATGGACCGGCGGGCAAGATTTGACCCACCTCCCGTGTGGAAGCAGATAGTGGTGATATCCTCCACACCTGATCCGTGTAGTCGGTATCACAGGTTATAGCCATAGACCTAGAGGTTATTACCTTTTATTGAATTGCCTATCTCGTATGTCTATTGTTTTGTGAATAAATCCATGTTTGAAATGATTTGTGGGTCAGGGCAGTCCGAGGGATGGGCTGAGACCTGACAAGTGTTAGATTAATTTGTTAATGGTTTTAAAGTGCACCGAAGCATGATGATTAATGCCATGCTTTATTATGAAAAATGCATGATGATTAATGACATGTTTTATTGTGAAAAATGCATGATGGTTAATGTCGTGCTTTATTGTGAAATATGCATGATGATTTATACCATGCTTTGAAATGAATTGTGCACTGAATTTTAATAGCATGAATGCTTTACATACCATTAACACAAGCATGAACTCATATTTTGAGAAACGATGAAAAGTATGATTTGAGCATGGCATCACAATCACGTAGATAGTCCAATATCTACCTGTTCGCATGATTGCCTTACTGAGCGTGTGATTTGCTCACCCCCCTTATTTTTCCCTCTCTACAGAGATTTGAGTATAGATTGAGAGCGACTAGAGGCTTTCCCTTTTGGTATCCGCTGCATCCCATCGCGTAAGGTATACACAATTGAATTATTTTGTATCTAAACTAGACATAGCACAATAGCATTTTGTATGTAAACATTGGGGATATAAAGCAATGTAAACACTTGTAAACAATAACTCTGATGTATATATAAAAGTGTTTACTTCTAGAATTATATTGCAAATTAAATTATTACGGACGGATGAGGTAGACATTGGCACATAGCCCAACCATCAAGTGTGTAGTTGATCATGACCGAGGTAAGGTAAGAACACATGATGAATAATGCATGAAAATGCGAAAAATTTGAGCTGAATTTGGTAAGTTGAGGGTCGTGACATTAACTGTGATGCAAATTTACAGCAGTAGCCAAGCAGCCTATTCTCCCGTTCCATCACTACTGTAAGCAGCGGTCACATGCTTGTTTCTTTTCCTTCTCTTTCTTCTGTACTGTCAATTCAGTCTGTTCCCTTACATTTCCTCTGCAGACCGCCACCTTCTCCTGTCTAATTTTTTTTTCCAATTCATTTTACATTGTCCAGCGCATGTATTTATATGATAACATTTTGTAGTTTTTTTTCCCATCACGTGTTCACTTCAGCAATTTCCTTGCACTCTGACTTTCCCAGTATCAATTTCCCTCTTCCTGTGCCGAACAACTCATCACTTCTTCCATCTGTTTCCTGCTTCCTTCACACCCCCTGCTTCCTATACTTCAGTTGCACATTTCATTTCCACTCCCTCGTCTACTACCTGCTCCAATCTTTCTCCCAGCTCAATTCTCCTCTGCCCCATGTTTTAAACTAAGGTAAACCAAGTCCCTCACTCATCTATTTCTCTCTTTGTTACTTGGTCATGTATCGGCTTCAATTTCCCCTTATAGCACTTTCACAAATATTTATAGATATATATATATGTATATGTTACTAAATGGAGTCATTAGCCATACAGTTGTATATGTATATTTATACATATACATATGCATATACGTAGATATATATATGTATGCACACATAAATATCTGCATATACCCATATTTATTTAAGCAGCTTATCTATCTCTTCTCTAATGACTTGCTGCTTTTTAGAGGTAAAATTTCTTTTATTTTGTTTAATAGGTTTTGCCCTCGGTAGCACGTTGAGTTCATGACAGATAACCTCCGGATCAATCCCAGGCATATCAGCAGGGGTCCATGCAAAAACATCGGCATTATCTCTCAAGCACTTTACTATTTCTTCCTTCATTTCGGGCTTCAATCGGCTTTCGATATACACCTTCTTCTCTCTGCATCAATCCCCAACTTCATTTCTTCCATCTCTTCAACAGGCTTTGGCTTGGACGGTTCTGTGATAGTAAGAGTTTCTTTCCTCTGAACCCCATTACATGTAGTTGATGCGACATTACATGTTCTCGCTCCCCTTTGATCTCCTCTTACTTGCCTCACACCTCTGGGGGTTGGAAACTTCATCAGCAGATAACACGGGGAAAGAATGGCTCTCATATCGCTCAATAATGGACGCCCGAGAATAATATTGTAAGCTAGAGAGGTTGACTTGACCACCATAAACAGGACCTGTCTAGTAACACTCTTAGGGTCTTCACCTAGAGTAACAAGTAGTTCGACTGACCCTGCCACCTTCACCTTTTATCTTGTGAAGCCAAAGAGGGAAGTAGTTACGGGCTTCAACCTGTGTTCACTCAAATTCATTTTTTCAAAATAATTCCAGTAGATAAGGTTCACCGAGCTCCCGTTGTCTACTAGAATTCGGCCTATCAGATGCTTAGCCACAACTGCCAGTATAACCATAGGGTTATCGTGTGGAATGATAACATCTCCTTGATCAGCAGGCGTGAAAGTAATCCTCTCTCCATCTTCAGCTACTTTCATCACAGAATAAACTTGGTATGCCTACCTAGCATAAGCCTTCCATGAGGTGGATGAGATACCAGCTATGTATTCCCCACTAGAGATGACATTAATTGCGGCTCCTATAGGCTCATTATCAATCTGCTGATTTCTACGTTCCCCCTGCCTTGCCCCATTTCCTCTTTCTTCATTCCTTCTTCTGTTTTCTCTGTTATCATTGCGTCTATCCTGTGGTCTATTATCTCCTCGAGCATGCACAGGATACTGATTCCTCTCGTTCCTCTGTGTGTAGTGGTCTAACAGCCCTTCTCTAGCTAATTTCTCAAGTTGATTCATCAGATCGCGGCACTTCTCCGTTGAATGACCAAAAGCGGAGTGAAAACTACAATAGGATCTGAGGTCTCGCCCCAGGTTTCCCTCACCTCTCCTAGGGAATTGAAGCATCCCGGTTCTCTTGATGGTTGCTAGGATCGAAGCACGCAGTTCAGTAAGCCGTGTGTAGTTTGCATACTTCAACTTTGGGACTTTGCCACATCTGTCTGATCTCCCCATATTCTTCTCATCAAGCTCTCTTTCCCGCTTCTTTCCTTCTTTAGAGTCCATTGTCAGAATCATTTTCATCACCTCCTCTTGGGTGATGTACTTGTTTGCTCTGGAGAATAAGTCTGAGACTATCGTCGGCTGATCCAAGGACAATGATTCTTTGAGTTTTTCAGACCTTATCCCCTATAACATGGCTATCACCGCTATCCCCACTTGTAAGTCACGTACCTCAAGAGTAGCATCCCAAAATAGATCTACATAGCTCTTTAACGATTCTTTGTTTCCTTGCCTTAGGGTGAGCAGATAAGTGGCTTCCTTCATTTTCTAGCTATTTAACCCAAAGGCTTTCAAAAATTTGCTTCTCAGCTAATTGAAGGAAGAAATAGACCCTTCTGACAAGTTGTTGAACCACTTCAGTGCGTGACCCGTCAAGGTTAGAGAGAATGCCCTACACATAATCTCGTCCTCCCATCCATGTAGTAGCATTAATGACCCATAGCTTTCGACATGATCAGAAGGGTCAGCCTTTTCGGCATATGCTGTTGTTTGCGGCATTTTAAACTTTGGAGGTAGTGGTTTCCCCATGATCGTTGCGTTGAATGGGATTCTTCGTTTTTGGGCCTCTTCAGTCGGAACTAACTTTTTCTCTTTTAAGATTTGTTCAACCATTCTTTTCATGTCCATAGCATCTTGTGTCGCGGGCGTAGGCCGATCTTGGATCTTTTCAGTATTACACGAATCAGCTTAATCACAATCAACAGTCTCTTTCCCCTTGCTGTATAGATTAGGAGTTTAGTTTCTCTCAGTTCGAGATAGAAAATTTCCCATTTCAGTAGGGGGTTCCATGTAAGATCTACCTCTGAGCCTCTCATTTCCATATGAGATCTCGTCATCCCAGCACCTCCTATACCATCCAAAGGTCCAGCGTCTATCTCCATTGGACTTTTAGGATCTCCAACATTCAGGCGTCGAAGGCCCTAACAATCTCCCGTGTAGCACCTCTCGCACCTGGACGTCTCAAACCTTCTGCAGTTTCGCGTGAGGGGTTTTCCATGTTACAGTGCCTCAGATGTTCGCGTGTAGGGTTTCGCGCACCTTGGCTACCCATTTCTCCTGCACCCTCATTGAAATAGTCTTTCAGACCATCGCGAACGAACCCTCGCGCACCCTGGCGTATCAAATTATCACTCGACCCTCGTGCACACTGGCGGCCAATATCTTCGCGCTCCCTGGCACACTAATTCCTCCATTAACTCTCGCGCACCTTGGCGGTAGGAGTCTCGTGCATCCTCACGGACTGAGTCTCGCGCACCCTGGCATACCAATTCTTCTACTGACTCTCGGATACCCTGGCAGCAGACCTCCCGCGCACCTTGTCGGTAGACTTCTCGCTCACCCTGGCGCACTAACTCCATAATTGACTCTCGCGCACCCTCGCGGACAGAGTCTCGCGCACCCTGGTGCAAATTGCCTTGTGCACCCTGGTACCTCTAGCCCTCTGCGGCCTCGTGGATAAGGCCTTACGCAACCTCGCGCAACAGATCTTCCGCAGCCATTCGCGCAGGGATTTCAGCACCCTTACGCCTTAAACTCTCCACAATCTCACGCCCAATCTCACCTGCCCTTGAAGCACTCCTTCTCTGTGTTCTTTGCTCCGCCAAGTTCTGGACAGCCGGAGGAAGATTCACCTACGGAAAGGCGCCTTTGAACAGGTCGACCATCGCGCGTAAGGCTTGGGCGGTCTCCTCTCCCTGTTTTCTCATGGCCTCGAATTCTGTAACAGGGATAGTCATCATGAGACTCTCCTCCCTCTTCTCCACGGTCCAGTGGAGAGCTTGCCATGTCTTCATTTTCTTTATTTCTTATTGCTGTCGAACGTGTCCGTACCATTGTTGTAAAGTCACCAGTTTTTCTTTCGCTTCCCACAGACGACGCCAATTGTTGTTGAACAACACAACAATGATGAGTTGCTGACGTCAGTAATTTGATCCTTTGGTCACGTCACTCTGCAAAAACCAGAACAATCAGAGGGACGCAGGACCTTCCCTGCGTAAGCACTCCGATGCTTAAGTCAGAACGAGATTTCGGCAAAGTTTCAGTCTAATCAAAAAGTGGAATCCAAAATTCAATTATAAATCATACCTGGACCTTATTTATAAGGAACAATTCACTATTTGATAACATATTTACCCAGTGATATTAACTGTAGACATTTAGGGACAAAATCGTCTGGGTCAAAATTTTGATACATAGTCTACTTTTATCTGTATTCAATTTTAATGTAATACGTGGCGTCTTATCTGGACGACACGTCATATTATTATTTTTTATTTTTTTATTTTATTTTGCTCATAACATAAAGTTTTAGAATTGTTTAGTGTGAAATTGTATTAAATTCATGAAGAATAAAATAAAAATAAATAACATTAAAATTAAAATAAAAAATCATAAATAAAACATGGTAAACATAACGGATGGAAATATATCTAATTAAAATAAAGAAATTATTCTACTCACAAAACCTCTCACTTTTTATGTATCTTAAAATTAGAGTATAAATACAGAGATTAAAATCTTCAAATAATAAATTACAAGGGAATATATAATGACATTAAGTAAAAAAAACTCTTATATTTGAATGTAGAATTGATGAAGTATTTTGTAATATTTTTAATAAATTAATTATAATGTAACCAAAAAAACAAATTAATAATAAATTATTTTTATTTAAATAAATTCTTAAATTTATAAAATTTTATTAAAATTATTTTAAAAACACCTGCGACGAAGTGCTAGCACCGACTCTAAATTAAAAATAAAAAGTAGCTTTTCCACCGTGTAATAATTTTGATGATCACAGAAAACTGTCCGTACATATACTAATTTCCAACTCAAATTACTAATTAATCAGTCATCATCGGAGCCACGATGGGCTGTGGCCCGTGACTAAACCTTGACACCTGTTAGATTCTGTCGTTGATAAGCGCGAAACCAAATTGTTTCAGCCTTAGTCTAATGGTTTTAAAACCACTTAAGCGGCCTTCAAATCCAATTACAAATTCGATTAAGCTGGCAATGGGAGGTGCTATCCGGTGCAGCTGCGGCTAGCTGTCGGGACATATGTGGCACTCTCTGAGATAGGTCCCCATAGAACGATGGGACCCTTATTATTCAAAGCAATGGTGACAAATCACAAATTTGCCTTTGTAATTTTGTGAGGGAAAGTAAGGCGAAACTATTGGGTGTGTACCATAAAAAGGTGACAAATTGGCTACTAATAGGACACTTGGCAGGATACAAATGGTAAAAGGGTTTCAAGTTGAGCCCATGTCCTGAAACATCATAAATGATTTGATGGTTTTTGCACATGATAAAGCTTCATAATTCATATGCCTTCGCCTTTGATAAGGAAATTGATTTGTTGGCCTTTGAATAGGATTACATTATCTAACAACAATAATTTAGTATACAACCCATCAGTATTAGAAATTATTTGAAAAATATAATCATTACTCGACAGACTTGAATCTCGTGATTCTTGGACGGTAATTGAAGGTTTGATGAAACTTGATCATTGGAAACACGTATCATTTTATGATAAAAACTGTTTATATATATATATATATATATATATATATATATATATATAAAAGGCGTAGTGAAGTTTGATCCACCGGCGAGGGAGACATAAATGACATGCGGGAAGAAATTGTTTTGCTATGAATGAATTTGATAAGTGTGGTTATAAATTAGTATATGAAATTAATTGGAAGTGATCAAGGAATTTCAAACTACTTAAAAGTAATGCATGATTAATTCTCATCTCTTATTCTTTAGGTATCCTTTTTGTCCTTTTAACAAACACAGAAAAGCAACATTCCATTATTATAAAAAAATAAAGAATTATTATACTTTTTGTTGTTACTCTAACCAACAATGAAATGTTGTTGATGTGATCTTCTCCACGTGTCTTGGTTATTCTGCAAAAATAGTGAAAGTCAGAGAGGTGCAGGGATCTGTCCTTGCACGCGCACTTCGATGCTTAAGTCAGAAGACTGTTCAAGCAGAGTATTTTGTATGTGAAAATAGAGATTAGGGTTTTCTTTTGATCATACGTGGTGTATTTATAGACATCTCTTAGAATTAAGTCGGGCTTCATATTTTTTCAGGGCTTGAGAATATTTTAGGCCCATAACTATTGGGTTCGGATCTGAGGCCCAGGCGCGTGTCTGGGCTGCGACAGAAGAGTTGTTAGATACTCTGTCGCGGACTCAGAGTTGGCCAGTGCGCGAATGAGGTCAATATGCGACAGAGGTGTGCAGACCTCTGCCGCAGTCCTTGCGGTAGAGTTCTGTCACGACTCACTCTGTCGCATTCATACTCTACCATGGAGGTCTATCGCTTCTTGCTGCTGGATTCATAGTGCATAACTCTGTCGCGTGCTCTGTCGGCACAGACTCTCTTGCATGATGACTCTATCGGGGAAAACTCTGCCGCATTGTGACTCTATCGAGGAGGGCTCTGTCTCTCAGTAACTCTGTCGCGAAGGACTCTGTCGCATAGCCACCATTCGATATGTGCCACGTGACTCATGTCTCTTGTGGTTGTATCTGACACGTGGCTGTCCTCTGTTGGTTCAAGTTTGTATACGTGGACTTTAGTGGATATGACCATTATCAATTGCTCTCCACTCTTTCGTAGGAATATTTCCTACGAAAGAATATGACTTTTTTCTTTTTTTTTTCATATTTGTTTTACTACTCCGGAGATGGTGCCAATTTACTTCATCTGCGCGTGCGGATTACCGTGCACGTGCGGATACAGTCGCGCTTATATATAAGCTCTCAGGCATCGCGGTATCTACTGACTTCTCTCGCTTAGGAACACTCTATCGCATATTCTCCTCACTACTCTGTCGCTACTCCACCGCAACTCTACCGCAACTCTGTCACTTCTTTTCTGATACTGTACCGCAACTCTACCGCACAAATTCATCATTGCTTCACAACTCTGTTGCGCCGTTCCTGTTTTGTTTACCATACCTCTGTCGCAAACACTCTGACGCTATAGTTCTCTGTCTTCCTTCGCCTTTGCAAGTGCATCTTTGTTAGGTAAACTCTGTCGCCGGTAGTTTTTTCTTTGTGGTTTTCCTTGAGTTCCCAAAATGGCCGGCCATGGTGTAGGGAAGCATATAGAGCTAAGAGTTAGATCGACTTTGAAGGCAGTTGACATTCAAGATCTTACTTCGAGATTTCCATTGCTCGATGGGTACTCTTATAGACTTCCAAATACTCAAGAAAACGATATACGTAGTGTGTCCGATGGGGTGGTTATTTTCAGGGCATCCTTAGAGTTAGGACTCCGTTTCCCAATATTCGACTTTGGGGCTTCTTTTCTTAGGACGCATAGGATTGCCTCTGGACAACTACATCCTCACGCATGGATGCAATTAATAGGATTTACCGTGCATTACTGTTTAAGGGGTGTTTCTCCGTCTCTTCCCTTACTTGATACCTTTTTTAGGTTTCGAGGTAGCCCCGGTTTAGTTCCCTATTCCCTTCAATGGGTGTATAAGCCCGGATTCAAAAACAGGTTATTCGAAAAACCCACAAATAAGCTTCATGGGTTCGAATCAGAGTGGCTTATTGTAGAGACACCTGGGGGCCTGGATTTCCCTACTCATTGGGAAACTAGACGTGAAATCCCTAAGGGCCCCCGGATTTCTACACTTAGGGAACAGTTGTCTTTAGATGTCAATAGGTTATTAGTTGATAATCCCATTAGTCTTGATGGTCTTCTATCAAATGAAAATTTGACATCTGCTGGCTGGGGTGTGGGTCCCATTCCAGTTGTTGGCCCTTCTGTTCCTCCCTCGAATCCCTCATCATCGATTCCTTCTGAGTTGAACCCTGAGCATTTAAGGTCGCAAGAGGATATAGGGAGCACAAATAGAGAATCTAGTTCTGACAGTGAACCCTTAGCTGATTTGAGAGACTGGGAAGGGTTTGGTTCAACTTTTATGGTTCTTCCTGATGATGATATGATAAACATAGAGTCCCTTCAGGAGCATTTTGATTCTCCTGATGGTAACTTTTCACGTTTTTTTATTGTTTGTTAGTTCTGACCATGTTTCTGACCACTTATTTGTTCTTTTTCTTTTTTTTGTAGAAATGAGCCATTTTAGACGATCTTTGGCGCGTCAAGGGTTGGAGGGAGGTTCGTCTAGCGACCTTACTAGAAAGAGGCCTTGCTTGACTGATGATGTTCCCAGTGAGGCACTAGCTCCACCTCAATTACCCCGAGCTCGGACCCTGCCTCCTCCTAGACAAGAGATGCCTCCTCCTTCGAAACAAAGGGATCCTTCTCGAGATAGGGGAGGGCTCCTTCCTCTTCAAGGAGGGCTTCTGATTCTTCTGGATGGTCTCGATCTGAAGAGCGTACTGAATGCAATATAATTTCGACCCAACGAAAGAATCAGAGGCTTTGTATATTGAGCCGTCAATGGGGACTAGGCCAATTCTCCATAGGATAGGTCTTGTTGATGGGAGATCCTACCCTGTAGACGGTGGTTTCATCATGAGGGGGTCTGAGTTCCGGGTATACCCTGGAGTTCATGACAACGATACCTTGGATTCTCCCAGGGTGACGTCTCGACTGAGTTGGGCCACTATTCTCTCGAGGGACGAAGCTCGAATATTCAGGAATTATCCAGAGGGGGAAGACTTAGCTAATGTGGAAGCGCTGAGGGTAATCTTCATATTCCTTTTTCGTTTAATTTCTTTTTACTATACTTTGAGTTTGACTTTTTATGTTTCTTTTCAGCTTGCTCAGAGGACTGTGGCCAACAATGCTCAACACCGAGCCTATCGGGAGCGAGCTGACAGGGAGATCTGGGAGTTGAAGGATAAAGTTATGGAGTTGTCGAATACTGTCAACAACTTATCTGGGCTTCCAGACATGGTGCGAAACTTAGAAGATCAGCTCTCGAAAGCGCGCCAAGATTTGAATCAGGCCAGGGGGGATCTTACTGTCGAGACAGCTAGGTCTAACAAATTTAATGAAGATCTTCGACAGGCCCTAGCCTAACTGGACAACATGCAGTCTAAGTATGGGTCCTTAATGGATCGCAATCAGGAGCTGGAACAATATGTCACCGAACTAGAAAGTCGGGCAACTCCCTCTCTAAATCAAGCGGAGATTGATAGCATCAGGGCAAAAGCCGTGAAGGAGTACCGTCTTTCTAGGGATTGCTTGAGGCGAAAAGAGGAATTTTCGAACCCATATGTAAAATATGGTTTTTACCTTGCTAGATCCTAGTTAGAGAAGCATAGGGAAGGCGAAGAATTCCCTGAGCTTCAATATATGCATCGGGCGATGCTATTTGAGGTTCCTGACTGGACTAAGTATGAACCGGGGGCTGAACCCCCTGATGAGCTTTTTAAGAGGATGCGCAAGATGATCTCGCAAACTTAACCGGTCCTTAGGAGCTTGTGAGCCTGGACAATGCTCCTGAACCTATCGGTGCCCTCGATGACTTGGATGGAGAAGATGGTCAGCAGTCTTTAGAATGCGAGGGTCCGTTAGCGCTTGATCCCCAGCCTCCATCCCATGCAGACTGAATTATTTTTCATTTTTCTTTTTGAACATTTTGTTGTTTTGTTGTTCTTTTTTTATCATTTTGTTGTTCTCTTTTTTGTTTTTGTTGGACTTATTCGTACTTGTAAAGATTTTCTTGAATGAATAAAGTCAAAGTTTTATCTGTTCATGCTTCATATTGCTTTGTTAGTTAACCTTTCGCTATTTAATCACTTATTTGTTCATTTGTTGCTTTACTTAGTTACTCGTATGTTTATTTATTCGTATATGCTCCCTACTTCTTGATAGAAAGATGTACTTTCAGAAAGGATTACGTATGTAAACATACCTTTTTTCGAGGCCTAACCACCGTGACGCTAGTGCGTCTTTAGTTCTTACGGCCAATACGTTTCCATTGCCTAGCCACAGTGACGCTATTGCGTCTCAGGCTCTTATGGCTCGTCTGATTTTTTATGCCTGGCCACAGTGACGCTATTGCGCCTCAAGCTCTTACGGCTCGTCTGATTTTTTACGCCTAGCCACAGTGACGCTATTGCGCCTTAGGCTCTTACGGCTCGTCTGATTTTTACGCCTGGCCACAGTGACGCTATTGCGCCTCAGGCTCTTACGGCTCGTCTGATTTTTTACGCCTAGCCACAGTGACGCTATTGCGCCTCAGGCTCTTACGGCTCATCTGATTTTTACGCCTGGCCACAGTGACGCTATTGCGCCTCATGCTCTTACGGCTCGTCTGATTTTTTACGCCTGGCCACGGTGACGCTATTGCGCCTCAGGCTCTTACGGCTCGTCTGATTTTTACGCCTGGCCACAGTGACGCTATTACGCCTCAGGCTCTTACGGCTCGTCTGATTTTTTACGCCTGGTCACAGTAACGCTATTGCGCCTCAGGCTCTTACGGCTAGTCTGATTTTTTACGCCTGGCCACAGTGACGCTATTACGCCTCAGGCTCTTACGACTCGTCTATCTCTTGTCACAAGATTTAGATTTATAAAATTTGAAGAAGAATAATCTGCATAATAATTAGATAATGGCATCTTGTGACAGTGTAAACAAATAACAATAATATGAGAATATAAGGTTCAAGAAAGAAAACATAATGATTAATTCAAATACAATTTCAAATGATTTGAGTTCCATGTTTTCCCTATTTTCTTCCCTTGCAGAGTTTCAAGGATGCAGGTGTTGGGCCCAATCTTTCGTTTGATTCTGTACAGACCTTCCCAATTGGCTCTGAATTTTTCGTCTTCCCTCAAGGCATTCGTGATATGTGACTTTCTAAGCACCAAATCTCCCTCGAACATCGGTCTATCTTTCACCCGACTGTTGTAGTAGCTGACCACCCTCTGATGATAGGATGCCAACCGAATAGCTGCGGCCTCTCTATGCTCATCAAGCAAATCTAGGCTTTCCCTTAGTCCTTGTGAGTTCTTTTCTTCCACTAAAGACACTACCCTGGGTGACAGTGCTCTAATTTCAACGGGAATCAATGCTTCAGTGCCGTATACAAGGCTAAACGGTGTTTCCCCAGTTGATACTCGACTAGTGGTACGATATGCCCATAAGACACTGGGCAACTCGTCCACCCATGCTCCCTTAGCTTTGTCCAATCTGGTCTTCAACCCATGAAGGATAGTTCGATTACTGACTTCGACCTGCCCATTAGCTTGAGGATATGATACAGAAGAAATCCTTAGCTGAATGTCAAGGCGCTTACAGAATTCACGGAAGGCGTCACAATCAAACTGCTTTCCGTGATCAACATTTAAGATGCATGGGATCCCGAATCGACAGATAATATCTTTCCACACCATTGCTTCCACTTTCTTCTCCGTGATTGTAGCTAAGGGCTTTACCTCAATCCACTTTGTAAAGTAATCGGTGGCAACCAACAGAAACTTTCTTTGACCCGTAGCTAATGGGAAAGGCCCTAGAATGTCTAATCCCCATTGTGCAAAAGGAGTTGGTTGTACCGTACTGTGGGAGGGGGTCACTGGGGCTGTTGTTATTGATGCAAACCTTTGGCACTTGTCACACCTACGGGCTTTATCCATCACATCTCTTTTCAATGTCAGCCAATAGAATCCTGATCGCAATATCTTAGTAGCAAAGGCTCTAGCTCCTAAGTGCTCACCACAAATTCCTTCGTGTACCTTAGCTAGGACATAGTTTGCTTGCTTTGGCCCCAGGCACTTTAACAAAGGGGATGAATACCCCTTTTTGTACAGTTCCCTGTTTATTAGTGTGAACTTCGCCCCTTATATCCTTAAGCGACGAGCCTCGTCCTTATCTTGCGGGAGTGTACCTTCAGTGAGATACTGTTTGAATGGGGATCTCCAATCGTCCCCTACTTCAATGTCACACACTTCGACCTCTTCAATGCTAGGCCGCTCGAGTTTCTCCACCTTCACTATCCTTCCCTCAGTCTCATTGGAGGAGGCTAATTTGGACAATGAATCTGCATGTGTGTTTTCGGACCGTTTAATTTGTATTAGCTGGAAGTTTTTGAAAGTCCGAGCCAGAGATTGGACTTTCTTTAGATAATGGACCACCAGCATCGGTTCTCGAATCTCATACTGCCCGCTGAATTGGTTTATCACCAATTGAGAATCACTATGCACCACCAGGTGGTGAACTTGCAACCTCTCTGCCAGCTTCATTCCGGCCACCAGGGCCTCATACTCTGCTATATTGTTTGAACTAGGGAACCCAAACCACAAAGAGTATTCTAAGGATTTCCCTTCAGGCGATACTAAGACTACACTTGCCCCACTTTCATTTGCACTTGATGCCCCGTCGACATACAGTAGCCACGGTTGAGTTTCCTTTCCACTATTGTCGCTCGGGCTAGTACATTCTACTATAAAGTCTGCCAGAGTTTGGCCTTTGATAGCCTGCCTGGGTTGGAATGTGATATCATATTCTTCAAGTTTCACTGCCCATTTCACTAGTCTCCCTGAGTGTTCAGGCTTCTGAAGGATTTGTCTTAACGGTTGATCTGTCAAGACAGTGATGGAGTGTGCCTAAAAATAAGGGCGCAACTTGTGAGAGGCCATCACAAGGGCCAATGCTAGCTTTTCGGCTAGCAGATAATGGGTCTCTGGGTCCAGTAGTACCTTACTCACATAGTAGATGGGACGGTACACTATTTCATCTTTCTTCAGTAGTACCTCACTAACGGTGAATCCACCGACTCCCAAGTACATATATAACTGTTCCCCTTCCAAAGGTCTCGTTAATAAAGGTAACTGCTTCAAGTATTCCTTTAGGCCTTCGAAAGCTTTTTGACAATCACTTGTCCATTCAAAATTCTTTCCTCCCCGTAGAGTTTTGAAGAATGGCAAGCTCTTTTCTGCAGACTTTGACAGGAAGCGGTTTAGAGCTACTATTCTGCCTGTCAACCTTTGGACATCTCTCACTGTGGTTGGTGGCTTCATGTCTATGATTGCCTGTACCTTTTCAGGATTTGCCTCAATACCCCTATCAGTGATCATGAATCCTAAGAACTTCCCTGATCTCACTCCGAATGAACATTTGCTCGGATTTAGTTTCATACTGAATTTCTTCAGCACATCAAACACCTTGAACATCTGATGAGCGTGAGACTCTCCTGCTCTGCTCTTGATAATCATATCGTCCACATAGGCTTTCATAGTATTTCCCAGAAGATCTTTGAACAGTTTGTTCACCATTCGCTGATATGTGGCTCCAGCGTTCTTTAAACCGAATGGCATTACCCAATAATAGTATGTTCCAACGTCGGTTATAAAAGAAGTCTTCTCTTCATCTTCTGGGTGGAGCATAATTTGATGATATCCGGAGAAAGCATCTAAAAAACTAAGGAGTTCATATTCGGACGTTTCATCCACAAGCCTATCTATTCGGGGCAAGGGGTACGAATCTTTAGGGCAGGCTTTATTCAAATCAGTGTAATCCACACACATTCACCATTTCCTATTGGATTTCTTCACCATTGCTACATTGGCCAGCCACTCAGGGTAGTAGACCTCTCTAATAAACCCAACTTCTAAAAGTTTATTGATTTTTTCAGTGATCGCCTTATGTCTTTTCGGGGTAAAATTCCTCTTCTTTTGCTTGACAGGTCTATGCCCGGGTGAGACATTAAGCTCATGACAAATCACTTCAGGATTAATCCCGGGCATATCAGTCGGGGTCCAAGCGAAAACATCCGAGTTTCTCTGTAGGCATTCAGCTATCTCCCTTCTTGCTTGTTCATTCAGTTGAGTCCCTATGAATGCCTTCTTCTCTTCATCCCCTTTGACTAGCTCAATGGCTTCCATTTTCTCTACAGGCTGAGGCTTGGGCGGGTCATCTATGCATAAAGTCTCCTTTCTCTATACTCCTTTACTGGCGGTAGAATCGATATAACAAGCACGAGCCCTCATTTGATCTCCTCGTACTTGCCCAACTCCGTTGGGAGTAGGGAACTTCATTAATAAGTAACAAGAGGATATCACCGCCCTCATATCATTTAATACAGGCCTTCCTAGGATCATGTTGTAAGCAGCTGAGGTTGACCTCACAACTATGAACAATACTTGTCGTGTCACATCCGTTGGGCTTTCCCCTAGAGTCACAAGCAACTCTATAGACCCAGCTACCTTCACCTTTTCACCCATAAATCCGTACAATGGTGTCATAACAGGTCTTAATCTATCTTCGGAGACATTCATTTTCTCAGATTAAGTTCACCGAACTTCCATTATCGACTAGGATTCTGCTCACTGGATGTTTTGCCACTACTGCGGATATTACCATGGGATCATCATGAGGCACGACAATATCACCCTTGTCTGCTAGAGTGAACACAATGGGTTCTTCATCTACCTTTTCCTCCATCACAACATGAACCTGATATGCTTGTCTTGCGTAACTTTTACGGGAAGCTGATGAGCTTCCTGCCATCGATTCTTCTCCTACGATAACATTTATCGTCGGGCCGGTAGGTTTATTATCCTATTGATTACCTCGAGGGATAGGCCCAGCCCCTTCATTCCTTGGTCTGTTTCTTCCGTTTTCATTGTTTTGCATATTTCACGGACGATCTTTCCTTCGATCTCGCGAAGGATAACGAGGCCTTTCACTTCTCCACAGGAAGCGGTTAATTTTCCCCTCTCTAGCTAACCTCTCTAGCTGATCCATCAGATCTCTGCATCTCTCCATGGGGTGACCGTGAGCAGCATGAAATTCACAATAGGCATCAGGGTTTTGCCCCATATCTCCAATCTTCTTTCTAGGGAATTCCAACAGTCCCGTCCCCTCAATAGCTGTAAGTATCGTGGTGTGAGGCTCATTCAATCTGGTATAACCTTCATACCTGAGTCTAAAAGCCTTGTCTAATCTGACAGGTCTTGGGGAGCTTCTTTCAGGTACATCTCTCTCTCTTTTTCTTCCCTCCCTTGCCTCTCTGGATTATACCATCTTCATTATTTCCTCTTGAGCTATGTATTTATTTACTCTAGCAAATAAATCAGAAAGGGTCACTGGCTGATCAAGAGAGAGGGATTCTTGTAGCTTCTCGGATTTCGACCCTTATAGCATTGCAGCCATGGCTACTCCTACTGGTAGATCCTTCACCTCTAAGGTTGCATCTCGGAAACGATCTACATAATTCTTCAATGGCTCTTTATTCCCTTGTTTAAGGGTCAGCAGATAAGTAATGTCCTTCTTCCTTTGGCTATTGATCATGAAGGCTCTCAAACATTCACTTCATAGCTGATCGAAGGATGAGATAGAACCCTCACTTAACCCGTTAAACCATTTTAGCACATGCCCCGATAGTGTAAGCGAGAAGGCTCTGCACATGATTTCATCCTCCCATCCATAGAGCAGCATAAGGGACTCATAACTCTGTATGTGGTTGTATGGGTCTGCTTTGCCAGTGTAAGTGGCCATAGAAGGCATCTTGAACTTCTTCGACAAGAGTTTGTCCATAATCTCTGCACTGAAAGGAACTCTCCTTCTTTGACTATCATCAGGAGACACTAGCTTCTTCTTTTCTAAAATCCTTTCGACAACTTTCTCAACATTTTTCGACCCTCGAGTCGAGTACGCTCCTCTCTCTTCGGGACTAGAAGAATCTAAGTGGTAAGCATTCCTTCCTTCTCTGTTCCAAAAACTTTGCACATGGTCAGCTCCCCGGGTTAATATCTCCTCCTCGTTCAAGGTTTCTCGGCCTCTAGGGGTCTGTCTTGTATCCTTTCTTTCAGCACCTCCCATTTCATGATTCGACCTGGTACCCTCGAAATAGTCTCGGGGGTCATGACTATTCTGTCTCTGTCGTTCCCTAGACCTGTGATCTTCAAAGTCATGCTCCAATTCCGCTGCAGAAGTCCTGTGCCCAGCGGGAGAGTTCTGTCGCCTATACTCTGCGGGGATACTCTGCGGGAGAGTTCTGTCGCCTGCGCTCTGTGGGGGAGCTCTGTTGCCTATGCTCCGCGGGAGACCTCTGTCGTCGGTGTTGCACGGGAGAGCTCTGTCGCATGTACTTTGCGGGGGAACTCTGCCGCCTGTACTCTGCGGGGGAACTTTGCCTCCTTTGCTCTGCGGGAGAGTTCTGCTCAGTCGTGTTTGCGGCAGTGTTCATTCCCCTCAGACCTGCGGCAGGGTTCACCTCCCGTAACCCTGCCGCGGGGTGCCTCCTCTGACATACGATAGAGTTTACTCTCAAGGTCGCTGCAGGGTTATCCTCCAAACCTGTGGCAATGTTCGGAATCAGGCCAGCGGCAGTATTCTGTGCCCCATCTCCTTGTCCAGCATTCACCATGGTAGAGGGTTGACCTCTCTCATAAGTCTGCCTCGGGATGTTCTCCCCTACCATCTGTTGCACTTCTGGAGGTAAGCTAAACTGCGGGAGAGCGTTTTTGAAGAAATTCACCATAACCCTCAACACTGTCGTGGTCTCCTCATTCTGATGCTTTAGAGCCTCAAATTCATCGAGGAAAACTGAGGCGACTCTGCCACCCTCTTCATTCTGCTCTGGTCCTCGCTCTGGTCTGACAGGAGGACTCACAAAATTCTCTTCTCCCAGGTTTGTCGCTATTATCGAGCGTGTTCTCACCATTTTGATAGGGAATATGACTTTTCATTCTGATTCCCACAGACGGCGCCAATTGTTATTACTCTAATGAAATGATGCTGATGTGATCTTCTCCACGTGTCTTAGATATTCTGTAAAAATAGTGAAAGTCAGAGAGGCGTAGGGATCTGTCCCTGTACGCGCACTCCGATGCTTAAGTCAGAAGACTGTTCAAGCAGAGTATTTTGTATGTGAAAATAGAGATTAGGGTTTTCTTTTAATCATACCTGGTGTAATTATAGACATCTTTTAGAATTAAGTCGGGCTTCATATTTTTCCAGGGCTTGAGAATATTTTAGGCTTATAACTATTGGGTTTGGATCTGAGGCCCAGACGCGTGTCTGGGCTGCGACAGAGTTGTTAGATACTCTGTCGCAGACTCAGAGTTGGCCGGTGCGCGAATGAGTTCAATATGCGGAGGTGTGCAGACCTCTGCCGTAGTCCTTGTGGTAGAGTTCTGTCGCGACTCACTCTGTTGCATTCATACTCTACCATGGAGGTCTATCACTTCTTGCTGTTGGATTCACAGCGCATAACTCTGTCACGTGCTCTGTCGGAACAAACTCTCTCGCATGATGACTCTATCGGGGAAAACTCTGCCGCATTGTAACTCTATCGCCGAGGACTCTGTCGTTCAATAACTCTATCGCGAAGGACTCTGTCGCATAGCCACCATTCGATATGTGCCACATGGCTTATGTCTCTTGTGGTTGTATCTGACACGTGGCTGTCCTCTGTTAGTTCAAGCTTGTATACGTGGACTTTAGTGGATATGACCATTATCACTTTTAAATACTTAATATTTGTGAACAAAATACAGTCAATTCAGGACTACTTGTGACTTAGCTTTAAGCCTTTAAGCCAGCCTAGACAACAATAAAACAAAGACACATGGATGGGTGCATGTTTAGACGTTACCAGGTGGGGTTGTGTAGGAAATTAAGAATGGAAGGAATCATCCAATGCTTTGTTTATTGTCTGGCAAAAAATTAGTCGTAATTAGTAAAGATATAAGAAAAAATGAAAGATGAATGCAAATATAAGTATTTAACAAAGTTTGACTTAGTCATGTGTAGTATAAATTAACTATAATTCACTTAATGACACATGTACGGTTTTATTTATCTCCTTTCCAAACTTTCGAATTATATCATTATGGGTTCTTTAATCCCTTGGCATCCAATTCCAGCGATGTCAGCATTCTCATTTTAAACATCGTTTTTATCTTTCATGAAGATTACTATTTACTTTGTAATTAATCACTTACTATATAGAAGGATGAAATATTGCAACAAGCTTTTATGTGAGATAGGAATATGGCTTTTTATAAACTTGACGGATTATATATATATAATATTATTAAGGATTGAGATGAGATTATTTAAGTCTCAATAAAGTCGACGCATTTGGATCTCATGATTCTTAGACAGCAGTTAAAAGTTTGATGAAACTTGATTATTGAAAACACATATCATTTTATGATAGAAAACAGTTTATATATATATATATATATATATATATATATATAGATAGATATATATATATATATAGATAGATATATATATATATATATATATATATATAGATAGATATATATATATATATATATATATATAGATAGATATATATATATATATATATATAAAAGCCGTAGTGAAGTTTAATCCACCGACAAGAGAGACATCAATGATATGTGGGTAGAAGTACTTCCAAGAACAGAATATTTCCTTCAATTTTATAGCGAAAGAATTTTTTTCCTATGAATGAATGTGACAAGTAAGGAATTTCACACTAGTTAAAAACAATGCATGATCTATTCTTATCTCTTATTCTATAGGTATCCTTTTTGACCTTTAAACAAACACAAAAAAGCAACATTCCATTATTATAAAAAAGAAAATCAAAGAATTATTATACTTTTTAAATACTTAATGTTGCTGTCACTATCAACGATTACGTGTTGCTGACGTCTCTGCTTCGATATTCGTGCCTCGTACTTTGAAATATTCTACAAAGAAAGAAATGATCAGAGGGACACAGGAGTTGTTCCATGCGTTTTCACTCCGATACTTAAGTCAGAGAGTAATTTTTTCAGAGTTTCAGTAGGAAAATAGTCATCTGGCCTCAGGAATCATACCTGTTCCCTATTTATAGGGAATTTCCTCCTGTCGTAATTACGCCTTTGTCCTCTTTTATCCAAATGTCTTATTATGCCCGATGCCTCTCGGATATACCACGTGTCATCATATAATTAGCTAAAATAATATTCGAATTACTATTCATAACAATTGCTCCCCACTCTTTTGTGAATCAATTATGAATAAGCGGAAGAGTACATTTATAAAAAATTATCATTATTAAATTATTATCATTATTATTTATTTATTATTATTATTTATTTTTATTTTTTTATTTTTTTTGCGCGGCCGCCACGTTGCGATTGGCGCGGTGCGCGGTACATATATATTGAAGAGGGATTGCAGCTTCGTTTCATTTCAGGCAAGATTTCTGTTTTAGGTGCAGCAACGCATAGGTACTCGCGGCAATTTGCATTTGTCGGCTTTTTACTGACCTTCGCAGCAAGCTTTACCCATCGCGGCAGGCTTTCACCATTCGCGACAACATACACATTGCGGCAAGCTTTACCCTTTGCGGTAGGCTTTCACCCTTTGCGGCAACATACACATCGCGGCAAGCTTTACCCTTCGCGGCAGGCTTCACCCTTCGGGGCAACATACACATCGCGACAAGCTTCACCCTTCGCGGCAGTCTTTACCCTTCACGGCAGGCTTCACCCTTTGCGACAGGCTTCACCCATTACGGCAAGGTTCACCCTTCGTGACAGTCTTTACCCTTCGTGTCACGATCGTTATCGCTGACCTTTTTCCATTTCATTCCCAAGATTTGGTTGGGCTATGAGTCGATGTTACTCATTTTTATTCAATCATATTTATCAAATATTAAACATAATTGTACATCTAGTTATAAAATCATTCTTTTTATACGTTACATCCCCAGTAATTTATACAGTACATGTCTGTGCGATTTAGTGTTCAGATACAAAATATGTGTATATATATACCTTTGCGCAGCAAAGAGAGCTGTACAACAAAAGAACTAGCAGGGATGACCGCAAGATGCTCTAATGAGCCTTATCTGTGGAGCGAGAAAAAAGGGGTGAGCTAACGCGCTCAGTAAGGAAAACATGACAGCAGGTAGATAACTATACTATCTACGTGCTTAATATAATCACAAGGCGAATGCATTTTATAAACCATAGCAATCTATTCAAAAATCATTAATTCGATAGAAAGCTTTTGTTTTCACTTTAACCAATATTTCAAATCATCACATTTCTCTTTGTTTTCATTTTTGAAATCAGTATTCCTCTGGTACTGGTAATAAGTGATTCCATCATAATCACAAATCATAGTTTTTAACCATTTGAGATCATTTTGAGATCAATTTGAAATCAATTTGAGATCGATTTGAGATCGATTTGAGATAGTTTGAGACTAGGTAGGGATATGCAATGATCTGTGGACATATGGCCATAGTCAGTGACCCCAAGCAATCGCTAGCTAGGCGTGCAAGGGTGTCAGTCGCCTAGGGAGGTGGGTCAATCCAACCCATCAGCTCATCTCTACTCTATCATCTGTCTGAAGACGCTAACACGGTAAAGGTACTCCATGTATCGTCTCATGGTACAACGTACTCCGTGGACAATCACACGGTACAACGTACTCCGTGGACCCTGTCCATACACCCTACGCCATGGACTATATCAATATACTGTATGCTCGAGGTTACCAGAGAGTAGGTAGGCTTTTACGACCTCGGAATTAATCATCAACCATAACCTTGTCTCATAAACCAGTGCGAGCAAGTCAGTGTGACACACAGTCAACACGAGAGCTCCAGCACAGTTTTATCATCAATAACATTTAAAATTTCGTGCAAGCAAAATCGTGTAACCCGTTAGTTAACACGCAATTCCAGCACGATTTATTTCATTCACAAATCTGATAGATGGCTCTATTTTCATTGAAAATAACTTAAAATCAGAGTTCAGTATAAATAGCATACTGTCATGATGCAAATCATGTAAACAATAGCCAATCTATCTATATACTTGCTAAAAAGTAGAGTTTTATAGTGAAAACATCAAAATATGCAATTAATGCAATTTTTCAAATCTTGCATTCCCGATGCTTAACGGTATGTATTTCCCTATAACAAGGGTAATATCGTAATTTACTTATCACTAGGCTCTTTCCTAGATTTTCAGTCTCTATATTTCTATACTATTTATTCTTATGCAAGGATTTATAAAAGACGTACAGCTATCTCTATAGCAATCATAAATCCCTTACCTGGAATCTCAGTCGATTTCGCTTTTATCTTTCCAATTTCTAATCACTCGCTCTCTCCTGGCTCCAATGTGTCTTCAAGAGTCGAGTTTATGTGATGGTGCGTAAATCGAGACTCGATCGAATTTACTTTCGTCGCGCTACTCATTTATATATTTAAACCGATTCAATTTCGGTCAAATATAAATTCAAATAAATTTTTCAAAAATTTAATCGATCAATTTCGACTACTTATCGGCTTCACCTTAAACCCGAGGCATCACCGAATTTTTTTCCTTTTTTTTCCCCTTGGCTGAACCAGTTCGGACCGGTTCAGACCCGCTTTTCACTGAACCGGTCCGAACCGATTCAGTGGCCAAGTCGCCGTTCAGACTCTTTTTTGGCCGGTTCCTCGCCGGCTTCCACTCCCAGCAGATCCGTCGGGCCACACGATGCGTGGCTCTGGTGGTGTCCGACTATCAACTCAACGGAAAGTGGCCGGTTCGGCCCTTTCTTTCTTCGACTTCGTCGACGTTTCTTCCTCTTCGCCGATCGGCATTCCTGGGCTGTCGACGGTGGCGTTTCCACTCCCCTATAGCCGGTGGTGACGAGCTCTCCCTTTTCCCGACCTCCGAACGCCTCCTTTCTCTCTCTTCTCTCGCCGACGACAATGAATCGAGGTGGGGCTGTTTTTCGTTTCCTTTCCTCTCTCGTTTTCGTTTCAGTTCTGTTTTTTTTTTCAATTTAGTTTTTTTAATATATATTATTATATTATATTATATTATATTATAATATAATATAATATAATATAATACATAAATTTAAAATATCTATAATATAATATTATTATAATAATAATACAATAATAAATATCTCATCTTATTTATATTATTATTATAAAAATATTATTACCATGTATTATATATACAATGATTTCCAAATGCACTGTATATATTTAGACACCCAAATTTTTTTACATATTTTTTTCATATTCTCGAAATAATTTTCGAAATGAAAAATTTCTGGTCTTACATTCCTCCCCTCTTTAAGAAATTTGGTCCTTCAAATTAGAACCAAACTATCACTCAAAAAGTTGCAGATACCTATCACGCATTAGGCTCTCCAATTCCCACGTAGCTTCCTCCGAAGCGTGGTACTGCCAGAGAACTTTAACCAGAGAGATTGTCTTGGACCGTAAAATTTTCTCCTTTCTATCCAGTATCTGAATCGGCTTCTCCACATAGGACATATCCTCTTTGAGCTCCAATGGCTCATACTGAATCACATGTGCCGGATCCGAATGATACTTTCGAAGCATAGAGACATGGAAGACATTATGGATGCCTGCTAGCTTGTAGGCCTTATCTCCCACTTGATCCAGTATCTCAAATGGTACAATATATCTAGGACTCAGTTTTCCTCTCTTCCCGAATCTCATAATCCCTTTGGAGGGAGAAACCTTCAAGAATACTGATTCACCCACGGTGAATTCTAATGGTCTCCTCCTCGTGTCCGTATAACTTTTCTGTCTACTTTGAGCTGTTCTCAACCTTTCACATATTAACGGACATCTTCAGAGGCTTGCTTCACTAAGTCGGGAGCAAATATCTTTCGATCACCCACTTCTTCCCCATTGACAGGAGAACAACACCTATGACCATATAAGGCTTCATACGGTGCCATTCCAATACTCGAGTGATAACTATTATTATAGGTGAATTCGGCTAATGGCAAATGATCATCCTAGGAGCCTTTAAAGTCCATCACACATGCTCTCAACATATCCTCCAGAGTCTGAATGGTTCTCTCTGACTGACCATCTGTCTGAGGATGAAAAGCGGTGTTAAAGCTCAATTGGGTTCCCATAGCTACCTGAAAATGTTCCCAAAAGTGGGAAGTGAAGCGGGAATCTCTATCTGATATAATGCTCACTGGAACACCATGTAGTCTCACAATCTCCTGTACATATAAATTCGCCAATGTACTTAGAGTATCTGTAGCTTTCATAGCTAAAAAGTGAGCTGACTTCGTCAACCTATCCACTATCACCCAAATGCCATCATGGTTCCGTCTGGTCCTCGGTAAACCCATGATGAAATCTATGGTGATATGCTCTCATTTTCAGGTCGATATAGGTAGAGGCTGCAATAACCCTATCGATTTTTGATGCTCTACCTTCACCTACTGACATACAAGACATCTCGCCATAAAATCTGCCACATCTCTCTTCATACCCGACCACCTGATAAGTCATTATTTATGCACTTAATTTACCTTGATTTCCTATGGTTTTGTATGAATTTTATACTTAATCTATGGATAATTGATCATTCTTGAATAATTGTATGAATTCATGGAATTGATGGATAAAAGGATGATTTAGAAGGATTTTGGAACAAGGGAAATCATGAAGAAGAAATGAGAAATGATGAATGGGAGCCAAGTCAATGCTGGGTGCAGCCTTAGGCGAGACTCTCGCATAAGGGTCTTATTGATTGTGCATTTTTTAAGCCAAGTCAGTGTTGGGTGCAGCCTTAGGCGAGACTCTCGCCTAAGGTTCCCTTCACTGAGCAGTTTTTCTTCTAAAGGCAGAACCGGATGCAGCCTTAGGTTAGACTCTTGCCTAAGGGTCTTCTTGACATGTGACTTCAATATGTTGGACAGAGACGGGTCAAGGCTTAGGCGAGACTCTCGCCTAAGCATCCAATACAACGATTTTCTCTCTCCTCTAAATATTTGACTTTTTTTAATTACTTTGAAGACTTTTTATAGGATTATTATTTTAATTAAATGTAAGGACTTTAAGTCCAACTAGGAGTAGGACTCTTATCTCTATTTTTAGTTATAAATAGGCTCTTAAAGATCTAGGTTAGGGAGACTTTGATTATTAGATTTTCATATATAAATATTTTTACTGCTTTTACCAATATTCATGGGTTGCTAAACTCTCTTTCCAATCTAAGGATAATTAAAGATTTGGTTTATAAGTTGTGAGATCTAATTGTTCTTATCTATTTTCTTTCATCTTTTCTATTCTTATAATTTCTGCACTTCATTATTATTATTGTTTTGTGGTTGCTTCAAAAAGGCCTATTGATTCATTCACAAGGTAATATACATCCAATTAAAATATCTGAATCTGTAATTGTTTGGCTGTTTCAATAACAAGTGGTAAGTAACAAGATTAATTACAATTCTGGTTTTTAGTCTTTGTTATGTGATTATAAGATCTAATTTAAATAAACCTACATGTGTGTTTGTTAATTAGAATTGGTAGTCTCTTTAGTATTCAAAGCTATTGGTAAATTAAATCCTAAGATCGTATCTAGGGTTGTTTATTGGTAAGAGCAGCAATTAGAGAACGTTTCCTGATTGTCAAAGCAGTAAGAAGAGATAGGTTGTTAGGTCGTACCAATAACCATAATCAGTTTAGCTGGGATTAAGAAAAATTATCTTGCATCAATGATCAACTTACCGAACCAAATCTAAAAATTACTCCTTGGGTTGGATTTCTCAAATTATTGAATTCTTCTACTCAATTTTGTTTTCTTTCATATTAAGTTTTGTTATTTTAGTTAATTCAAACTTTCAAACCCCTCTTGTTTTATTTTCCTTTTATTTGTAGAAGAGTAAATCGGAATTAATCAATCTCTCTTGGGACACGACCTTGCTCCCTATACTACTAATTAATTATTTGAGCAAGTTATTTAATATTGTTGGTTTCGACAACCATCACCACCAGTACACCTTCCGGAGGTTCTGATACATCTTATTACTCCCCGGATATAATGTATACCGCGATGAGTGAGCTTCTGACAATATCAATCTTATCAACTGTGGGTCCTTAGGAACACATATTCTACCTCTGAACCTCAGCAAGCCATCATCACTCACTATGAACTCAATCAATGTCCCTCTCTAAATCTGCTATATAATATCGACACACTGCCGATCATCACAATGAGCCTGGCGAATCCGATCTATCAACTCCGGTTCTAACCTCAGGCTAGCTATCATATAATCACTATCAGCGTCAGAAGGGATCACATCAATAGTGAGGCTTGCAAACTATTCCAACAGCTCGTGTTCCCTAACCATTATATAGGATATCATCCCGAGGCTCTTTCGGCTCAATGCATCAGCCACAATATTAGCCTTTCCCTGGTGATACAATATTTCACAATCATAATCCTTCAGAAGCTCTAACCATCTCCGTTGCCTCATATTTAATTCTTTTTGTGAAAATAAATATTTGAGGCTTTTGTGATCAGTGAATATCTGAAATTTCTCACCATGTAAATAGTGGCGCCATATTTTCAATGCAAATACCACGGCTACCAACTCTAAATCGTGGGTCGGATAGTTCTTCTCATGGTCCTTGAGCTGTCGGGATCCGTAAGCAACTACCTTCCTATTCTGCATCAATACGCAGCCCAGTCCTTGATGAGAGGCATCTGTATACACAACAAAACCTCCTGAGCTGGTAGGTATGGTGAGAATCGATGTGGTAGTCAAGCGATGTTTCAATTCCATGAAACTCTTTTCACACTTATCATCCCACTCAAATGCAACATTTTTCTGAGTGAGACGAGTCAATGAAGCAGCTAGTCTCGAGAAACCCTCGACAAATCGTCGGTAATATCCAGCCAAACCCAGAAAACTTCGAATCTTAGTAACTGTCCTGGTTCGTTCCCATTGAACTACTGCTTCAATCTTGGATGGATCCATTGACACCCCATCCTTCGATACAACATGACCTAGAAAAGAAATTTGTTCTAGCCAGAAATCACACTTACCGAGCTTAGCATACAACTGTTTCTCCCGGAGGGTCTGTAAGACTATCCTTAAGTGCTGTTCATGTTCCTCTCTGGACTTCGAATATATTAGTATGTCATCGATAAAGACGATCACAAACCTTTCTAGGTATGGCTTGAATACATCATTCATCAAAGCCATAAAAGCTGCAGGAGTATTCGTTAACCCGAATGGCATCACTAGTAACTCATAATGACCATAATGAGTACGAAACGCTATCTTGGATACATCTCCACTTTGAATTCTCAACTGATGGTACCCAAACCTCATATCAATCTTAGAAAAGACTTGTGCTCCCTGAAGCTGATCCAATAGATCATCAATACGTGGAAGGGGATATTTGTTCTTGATGGTAGCTTTATTCAACAACCGATAGTCAATACATAGTCGGAGGCTTCCATCCTTCTTTTTAACAAACAAGACCGGAGTTCCCCAGGGTGAGACGCTTAGTCTAATGAATCCCTGATCCAACAGTTCCTGCAATTATTTCTTCAACTCCTCTAACTCAACTGGAGCCATACGCTACGGTGGTTTAGATATCAGCTCTGTACCAGGCACCAAATCAATACAAAATTCCATCTCTCTATCTGGTGGCAACTCTGGTAACTCATCTAGAAGGACATTTGGAAATTCCCTAACTACGAGGATGTCGACCAATTCTGGGTGTGCCTTATCTATGTCAACCACGTACGCATGATTTGCAGCCAACCAATCTATTCCTAATATCACATCAAAATCATACATATTTAACAAGATAAGATCGGCTGTCATACTCTTATCTCCTATTCTTAATTTACAACCCTTACATACTTGTTTGGCTAATTGGCTAACCCTCATTGGTGTGCTAATTAGCAATGTTCTATCTAAGTATGTAGGTTTCACATACTCTGCTAATTTAGATGCACATGAAGGCGATATGAATGAATGCGTAGCACCAGGATCAAATAAGGCAAAGGCTTCTAAATCAAAAATCAGAATTGTACCTTTAATTACTTCTGTGGAAGCATCTGCTGTCCCCTAGTCTAATGCATATACTCGGACCTGACCAACAGCTTGCTTTCCCTTCTCTTCTGCTGTGGCTCTCCTCATCTGAGCAGGAGTAACTGTAGGAACTCTCTCCGGCTCCTTACCCTTCTGTGGAGCTATCTCAACTGACTCTGGGCAATCTTTCATAAAGTGCCCTACCTTACCACATCTATGACATGGTCTATTAGCAAAGAAACAGGGCCTGTTACCATGGTATCTCCCACAAATCATGAACTGTTCAGTAGTTGGTCGGGGTCTACCATTCACGATACCCCTGGCTGGTGCTGTGGTCGGATACACAGGTGGCTTAGCAATTCTACTCTGTAACTCATCGGTGCCTCTGAAACACTTCCCAACGGGCTTCCTACTGTCCCTAACACCTCTATCATCTCTAAATCTTTTCTTGTCTTTATCTATGCTTTTGCCCACTTTTTCGAACTCAAAAACATGGAACTCATAATCCTGTTCGTAAAGTTGGGCCCGTCTGACAACTTCAGAATAAGTCGTAATATCGAACGAGGCCAATTTAGCTCTGATGGAAGGTCTCAATCCATCCATAAACTTGCAAACCTTCTTCGTTGTATTACTCATCGTATCTGAATCATATCTGCCCAGAGAAACGAATCTCGACTCATATTCATCCACTGATTTGTTCCCCTGAGTCAGATTCCAGAATTCCATCTGTAGTCTCCTCTGAGCTGTATTTAGAATATACTATCTCCGGAACTCATCTAGAAAAATCTCCCATGATATCACTACATGTTGATCCCTCAATATCAGTCTAGTGGACTTCCACCAGTGCTCTGCCTCACCTTTAAGCACGAAGGTGGCAAATGCTACTCTCTCTGTAGCTGAACATTGGAAAAACCCAAACAATTTCTCCATCTCATTGATCCAGTCCTCAGCCACTACTGGATCCTTTATTCTACTGAAAGACGGAGGCTTAAAATCTTGGAACTGCCTCAACCTATCCAGCTCACAATCATACCCCATATCATTATATCTACCTGGCTGTAGGGCTACTGGAGGAGGTATATATTGAGCAGAAGGGTTCTATAGAGGTTCAACTCTATGTGGTGTAGGTGCAGGTCGCGTAGGTGCAGGGGTTTCAGATGCTGCTACGGGAGTAGCAGGTGCAGTCTGTACTACGGTACCTTGATCTCTATCAAATCTAGCTATAACCTACCCCAACAATGACATCACTGTGTCCATGTTCCTCTCTAATCTAGCAAAAAGAGCATTAAAACTCTCTGATGGTTCCTAAGAAGTATACTCAGATGAAGATCCACTACGTCTCTCGGACCTATCTCTGTGCCCTCGAGATCGCGAACTCTCTCCTCTAGTACGGTGTCTATCAGACATTCTGATAATTTTCTGCGTTCATAACCCAAATTTTAGTAAATTCACAGCTCAATATATACACTTGTATCTAAACAACGCACAGTAACATGGGGGATGTAAACTTTTCTAATTATTAACACCGACTTAATTCAGACCAACCTTGCTCTGATACCACTCCTATCACGACCGTTATCGCTGACCTTTTTCCATTTCATTCCCAAGATTTGGTTGGGTTATGAGTCGATGTTACTCATTTCTATTCAATCATATGTATCAAATATTAAACATAATTGTACATCTATTTATATAATCGTTCTTTTTATACGTTATATCCTCAGTAATTTATATAGTACATGTCTGCGCGATTTAGTGTTCAGATACAAAATATGTGTATATATATACCTTTGCACAGCAAAGAGAGCTGTACAACAAAAGAACTAGCAGGGATGACTGCAAGATGCTCTAATGAGCCTTATCAGTGGAGTGAGAAAAAAGGGGTGAGCTAACGCGCTTAGTAAGGAAAACATGACAGCAGGTAGATAACTATACTATCTACGTGCTTATAATGCATGCTTAATATCATCACAAGGCAAATGAATTTTATAAACCATAGCAATCTATTCAAAAATCATTAATTTGATAGAAAGCTTTTGTTTTCACTTTAACCAATATTTCAAATCATCACATTTCTCTTTGTTTTCATTTTCGAAATCAGTACTCCTCTGGTACTGGTAATAAGTGAATCCATCATAATCACAAATCGTAGTTTTTGAAACCATTTGAGATCATTTTGAGATCAATTTGAAATCAATTTGAGATCGATTTGAGATCGATTTGAGATAGATTTGAGACTAGGTAGGGCTATGCAATCATCTGTGGACATATGGACATAGTCAGTGACCCCAAGTAATCGCTAGCTAGGCGTGCAAGGGTGTCAGTCGCCTAGGGAAGTGGGTCAATCCAACCCATCAGCTCATTTCTACTCTATCATCTGTCCGAAGATGCCAACACGGTACAAGGTACTCCATGTATCGTCTCACGATACAACGTACTTCGTGGACAATTACACGGTACAACGTACTCCATGGGCCCTATCCATACACCCTACGCCATGGACTATATCAATATACTGTATGCTCGATGTTACCTGAGAGTAGGCAAGCTTTTACGACCTTGGTATTAATCATCAACCATAACCTTGTCTCATAAACCAGTACGAGCAAGTGAATGTGACACACAGTTGACACGAAGGCTCTAGCACAGTTCTTATCATCAATAACATTTAAAATTTTATGCAAGCAAAATCGTGTAACCCGTTAGTTAACACGCAATTCCAGCACGATTTATTTCATTCACAAATCTGATAGATGGCTCTATTTTCATTGAAAATAACTCAAAATCAGAGTTCAATATAAATAGTATGCTGTCATGATGCAAATCATGTAAACAATAGCCAATCTATCCATATACTTGCTAAAAAGCAGAGTTTTATAGTGAAAACATCAAAATATGCAATTCATACAATTTTTCAAATCTTGCATTCCCGATGCTTAACGGTATGTATTTCCCTATAACAAAGGTAATATCGTAATTTATTTATCACTAGGCTTTTTCCTAGCTTTTCAGTCTCTATATATTCTATACTATTTATTCTTATGCAGGGATTTATAAAATACGTACAGCTATCTCTATAGCAATCATAAATCCCTTACCTAGAATCTCAGTCGATTCCGCTTTTATCTTTCCAATTTCTAATCACTCGCTCGTTCCCGGCTTCAATATGCCTTCAGGAGTCGAGTTTCTATGATGGTGCGTAAATCGAGACTCGATCGAATTTACTTTCGTCGCGTTACACATTTATATATTTAAACCGATTCAATTTCGGTCAAATATAAATTCAAATATTAAACAAAATTGTACATCTATTTATATTATCATTCTTTTTATACGTTACATCCCCAGTAATTTATACAGTACATGTCTGTGCGATTTAGTGTTCAGATACAAAATATGTGTATATATATACCTTTGCGCAGCAAAGAGAGCTGTACAACAAAAGAACTAGCAGGGATGATCGCAAAGTGCTCTAATGAGCCTTATCTGTGGAGTGAGAAAAAAAGGGGTGAGCTAACGCGCTCAGTAAGGAAAACATGACAGCAGGTAGATAACTATACTATCTACGTGCTTATAATGTATGCTTAATATCATCACAAGGCAAATGCATTTTTATAAACCATAGCAATCTATTTAAAAATCATTAATTCGATAGAAAGCTTTTGTTTTCACTTTAACCAACATTTCAAATCATCACATTTCTCTTTGTTTTCATTTTTGAAATCAGTACTCCTCTGGTACTGGTAATAAGTGATTCCATCAAAATCACAAATCATAGTTTTTAAACCATTTGAGATCATTTTGAGATCAATTTGAGATCGATTTGAGACTAGGAAGGGATATGTAATCATCTGTGGACATATGGCCATAGTCAGTGACCCCAAGCAATCGCTAGCTAGGCGTGTAAGGGTGTCAGTCACATAGGGAGGTGGGTCAATCCAACCCATCAGCTCATCTCTACTCTATCATCTGTCCGAAGACGCCAACACAGTACAAGGTACTCCATGTATCGTCTCACGGTACAACGTACTCCATGGACAATCACACGATACAACCTACTCCGTGGACCCTGTCCATACACCCTACGCCTTGGACTATATCAATATACTGTATGCTCGAGGTTACCTGAGAATAGGCAGGCTTTTAGGACCTCGACATTAATCATCAACCATAACCTTGTCTCATAAACCAGTGCGAGCAAGTCAGTGTGACACACAGTAGACACGAGGGCTCCAGCACAGTTTTTATCATCAATAACATTTAAAATTTCGTGCAAGCAAAATCGTGTAACCCGTTAGTTAACACGTAATTCCAGCACGATTTATTTCATTCACAAATCTGATAGATGGCTCTATTTTCATTGAAAATAACTCAAAATCAGAGTTCAGTATAAATAGCATGTTGTCATGATGCAAATCATGTAAACAATAGCCAATCTATCCATATACTTGCTAAAAAGCAGAGTTTTATAGTGAAAACATCAAAATATGCAATTCATGCAATTTTTCAAATCTTGTATTCCCGATGCTTAACGGTATGTATTTCCCTATAACAAGGGTAATATCATAATTTATTTATCACTAGGCTCTTTCCTAGATTTTCAGTCTCTATATATTCTATACTATTTATTCTTATGCAGGGATTTATAAAATACGTACAGCTATCTCTATAGCAATCATAAATCCCTTACCTGGAATCTCAGTCGATTCCGCTTTTATCTTTCCAATTTCTAATCACTCGCTCGTTCCTGGCTCCAATATGCCTTCAGGAGTCGAGTTTCTGTGATGGTGCGTAAATCGAGACTCGATCGAATTTACTTTCGTCGCGCTACACATTTATATATTTAAACCGGTTCAATTTCGGTTAAATATAAATTCAAATAAATTTTTCAAAAATTTAATCGATCAATTTCGACTACTTACTGGCTTCGCCTTAAACCCGAGGCATCACCAAATTTTTTTCCTTTTTTTCCCCTTGGCTGAACCGGTTCGGACCGGTTCAGACCAGCTTTTCACTGAACCAGTCCGAACCGGTTCAGTGGCCAAGTCGCCGTTCGGACTCTTTTTCGACCGATTCCTCACCGGCTTCCACTCCAAGCAGATCCGTCGGGCCTCGCGATTCGTGGATCTGGTGGTGTCCGACTGTCAAGTCAACGGAAAGTGGCCGGTCCGGCCCTTTCTTTCTTCAGCTTTGCCGACGTTTCTTCCTCTTCGTCGATCGACGTTCCTAGGCTGCCGACGGTGGCGTTTCCACTCCCCTATGGCCGGTGGTGACGAGCTCTCCCTTTTCCCGGCCTCCGATCACCTCTTTTCTCTCTCTTCTCTCGTCGACGACAATGAATCGAGGGGGGGCTGTTTTTCGTTTCCTTTCCTCTCTCGTTTTCGTTTTAGTTCTTTTTTTTTTTTAATTCAGTTTTTTTAATATATATTATATTATTATATTATATTATAATATATTATAATATAATATAATATAATACATAAATTTAAAATATCTATAATATAATTTTATTATAATAATAATACAATAATAAATATCCCATATTATTTATATTATTATTATAAAAATGTTATTACCATGTATTATATATACAGTGATTTCCAAATGCACATGTATATATTTAGACACCCAAATTTTTTTACATATTTTTTCATATTCTCGAAATAATTTTCGAAATGAAAAATTTCGGGTCTTACACTTCACGGCAGGCTTTTTTACCCTTCGTGGCAAACTACCTTCGCGGCAGAATATCTTCGCGGCAGATTATCTTCGTGGCAGACCACCTTCGCAGCAAACTATAATGGCTAGACGATGTACCAGCAAACAACTAAATCTGTGCTCTCCTTCTAGACTAAAGGAATCTGACCTTGAGTTTGTTCATAATAATTTTCCTTTGCCCGAGGATTATTTCTATAGACTTCCTACTGATAGGGAAAGCTCTCCTCAAGCAGTCAGTAGCGGCGTTCTCGTTCACTCGGCTTCGCTAGAGTTCGGACTCCGTTTTCCCTTACCTGATTTTGGAGTTGCTTTTCTTCAGCATTTTAGCATAGTTCTCGCTCAACTTCATCCTAATGGATGGGCGCAGGTGGTCGGGTTTTCAATCATATGCCATAGATGCGGTGTAACGCCTACCGTTCCCTTGTTTATTTTATTTTTTCGAGTCCGTAATGTTTCGAACTCGACCAACTTTAGTACTCATAGGGTTGCCGGGCAAGTTTTTTGGAAAACTACCATCTAAGTTGCATAATTACGCGTCAAATTGGGTTATTATTGAGTTTTCGTCATCTTTAAACATTCCCACTCATTGGTGTCTTCACGATCCCCCTAACATTTGTCGTCCTTCGGACTTAAGACATTTCTACAGCTCTTTAATCTCCCAGTTACAAGTAGATGATGGGAGTACGCTGTCATCTTTACTAACTTCAGAAAACATAATTGCTGATGGTTGGGGGCACCTTTCACTATTCCCATTTCTGCTCCTACACCCGTCTTGCCTCCTACTTTCGTGGAAGAGGGTCAACGTGTGAGGAACCCTTCTGGGTCCTCTGAAGGAAATTCTTATTAGAATTTGGAATGGGATCATGGGGAGGCTTTTGGGAGCCCTTTTCTAGATTTTCCTTCCGATGAGAGTTTGGCTAACATTCACTCTCTTGATGCTTATCTTAACTCGGGTGATTTCACATTGCATTCTTATGTACACATAATTGTTCATTTTTTAAGTGGTCGTTCTGATTCTTTTTGGTTTCTTTCTTTCAGGAATGAGTATACTCGAAAGAGCTTTTACTCAACGAGATGAATCAGAGAGTGCTCCTAAAGCCGTTCGTCCACAAAAATGAAGGCGTCCACAAGTTTCTGGACAGGTTAGAGAAACTTCTTCTCAAGTTCGAGCCAGAGATGATAGATCAAGATCCCCTCCTACAATTTCTTCTCCACATCATGAAGGATCAGGTTCTTGAACTCAAGGTAAAGGCAAGCAACCTGCAGTAGAAACTCCTGAACTTGATCCTGAGTTAGAGGAACATCACCGGAGGAACAGGGCATAATGCAATCTTACTCGTCCCTCCTATACTGATTGACGATTTTGCATATTGAACCGGTCCTACGAAATGCTCAAGTGCTTCCACCAATAGTAGAGCTGAACTCCTCCCGATATCAAATACATGGTGGCGTAGCTGTTCAAGGCCAGAGCTTTATTGTTTATCCTGGTGTGAATGACAATGACTCAATCCATGATCCAGGAGTAGCCTCTCGCCTGGGCTGGTCAACCATTCTTCCTCGGGACGAGGCAGAGTTATTCAAAAATTTCACTGCTTCTAATGATCGGTCTGATTATTTGGTCATGCAGGCATTCCTCTATCTCTTTTGTTGTTTTCTTATTCGTTAATTTTATCTTGATGTTTACTGATAATTTCAGGCTACTCAATAAGTGATTGCCAACAATGCGTGGTATAGAGCCTATCGATCTCAAGTTGATGTTGAACTTGCCCGATTGAGAGCTGAGAGGGCTGAATGGCATAATGAAAAGAACTAATATATAAGGCTCCTTGAACGTGTTGACAGATTGAAGAAGGAAAATGAAGAATTGAATATGGAGCTCCTCCACCTTAAAAGATAGCAGGCTGCCACCAGTGAAGAGTTGAGTTCTTTCAAGTCTAATTATGACGCTGTTCTTACTCAACTTCAAGATCTTCGAACTAATTTTAGCAAGCTGGAAGAGGAAAATTCAAAGTTACGTTAAGAAGCTCAGTCTTCCAGCGTTAACCCAGAGGTGCGCGACCAAATTCGTTCCGAGGCTGTTAGAGAATATCATCTGTCACAAGATTGCTATGACAAGGAAGTGTTGTTCTCTACTGCTTTCATGAAATATGGCTTTTATATGGCGCGCTCTTAGTTGGAGAAAGAGAGGTCCGGTGAATCCTACTCTGAATTACAATGGTCTAAGCGAGTGGAACAATATACAAATGAATTCTTAGACTGTACTGACTATGAGCCTAATGGTGAAGACTTCGCTACATACATGGAGAAGGGTGCTCACGACAATCTTTCTAATCTTTCGGGTCCTTGGGAGCCTCGTCGGCCGAAGGGTGTAATTGATGCACTAGAAGATTTGGATGATGAAGATCTTGATTCTCCCAGTGGAGGTGCTTCCCCGGTTGCAAAGGAGTAGATTTTAGGTGTGTTTTTATTTTTCATATTTGTTGTTGCCTCTTTTGTTTATATATATATATGTACATGAAGCATGGTTTGTTATTGGAATTCATATATTTATGGTTTGTTATTGGAATTCATGTCGCGCCTTTTTTACTTTAAGCATTTTCACTACTTTTAATAGATCACTTTGCATCTCTTCGATTCGAGAGCGTGGCTTATCTCTCCAAGTCATGACACCATTTTTTATGGCTTATCTCGCGTATTTTTTGCTTCAAGCCCTTCATTTGTGGAGTGCGTGGCTTACCTCGCGTATTTTTCAGTTCAAGCCCTTGCACTATGTTTTATGGCTTACCTTGCGCATTTTTCGCTTCAAGCCCTTCATTTGTTATGGAGTGCGTGGCTTACCTCGTGCATTTTTCACTTCAAGCCCTTCATTTGTGGAGTGCGTGGCTTACCTCGCGCATTTTTCACTTCAAGCCCTTGCACTATGTTTTATGGCTTACCTCGCGTATTTTTTGCTTCAAGCACTTCATTTGTGGAGTGCGTGGCTTACCTCACGCATTTTTTGCTTCAAGCCCTTGCACTATGTTTTATGGCTTACCTCGCGCATTTTTCGCTTCAAGCCCTTCATTTGTGAAATGCGTGGCTTACCTCACGCATTTTTCGCTTCAAGCCCATGCCCTATGTTTTATGGCTTACCTCGTGCATTTTTCGCTTCAAGCCCTTGCACTATGTTGTATGGCTTACCTCGCGCATTTTTCGCTTCAAGCCCTTCATTAAATATATAGTTAAGACAGTTAAAAAGAAAAAAAAATTGAATAAGCAATGTAATATCGTCATTTATGAAATAACAGATTATTTTCCTGCGAACAATAAATTATAAAGAAAACTAAATAGTTAATCAATAAGAGATTATCACTACAAATAAGGCTTTAGATGGTTAGCGTTCCATGTTTTCGACATCTCCTTGCCCTGTAGATTCTCCAGAATACATGTGCTAGGTCCGATCATCTTCCTGACTCTGTATGGCCCCTCCCAGTTTGCTCTGAATTTGCCATCCTCTCTCTGAGCATTGGTGATGATTGTTTTTCACAACACTAAATCTCCTTCCTAGAGAAGTCTATCCTTTACCCTCGAGTTGTAATAACGAGCCACCCTTTGTTGGTAAGCTGCAAGTTGTATAGCTGCTAAATCTCGCTGTTCATCAAGTAAGTCCAAATTCTCCCTGAGGCCTTGAGAGTTCTCTTCATGTTCATAAGGAATTATTCTTGGAGAAACTGCCCCTATCTCCACTGGAATTAGTGCTTCTGTCCCATACACCAAACTAAATGGCGTCTCCCCCGTCGATACTCGACTAGTAGTTCTGTACGCCCACAAGATGCTGGGAAGTTCATCCACCCAATCTCCCTTTGCCTTGTCAAGACGAGTCTTAAGACCATGTAGTATGGTTCTGTTGCTGACTTCAGCTTGACCATTGGTTTGCAGGTATGATACTGATGAGATCTTCAACTGAACCCCAAGACCTTTACAAAAATTTTTGAAAGCATCACAGTCGAACTGTTTTCCATGATCAGTATTCAAAATCCTTGGAATCCCAAAGCAGTAGATTATGTCTTTCTACACCATTGCCTCGACCTTCCTTTTTGTGATTGACGCTAGTAGCTCGGCTTCTATCCATTTAGTGAAATAATCCGTAGCTACTAACAAGTATTTCCTCTGCCCTGTGGCCATCGAAAAAGGTCCCAATATATCCAATCCCCACTGAGCAAATGGTGTCGGTTGAAAGATGCTTTGGAGTGCTGTTACTGGTGCAGCCGTTAAGGGAGCGAACCTTTGACATTTGTCACACTTTTGTACCTTGTCCATTGCATCCTGCTTTAGCGTTGGCCAGTAAAACCCTGCTTTAAGTATTTTTGCTGCCCAGGCTCTAGCTCCTAGGTGCTCTCCACATATTCCTTCATGAACCTCAGCTAAAGCGTAATTCGTTTGCTCTGGACCAAGGCATTTCAATAGTGGCATGATGAACCCTTTCTTGTAAAGCTCCCCATTCATTTAAGCAAATCTTGCACTTTGGATCCTAATCTTTCGAGCAGCTTCTTTGCCTTCGGGAAGAATTCTTTCCATCAGGTATCGTTTGATCGAGGTCCTCTAATCTTCGCCAACTTCGATCTCTAGTACATCATCCTCATCTATACTAGGCCTTTCCAACCTCTCTACCTTTACTAATCTTCCAATTGCTTCTTTAGAAGACGCCAACTTCGACAGAGCATCAGCCTGATTATTTTTTGATCGGTTAATTTGGGTAAGCTGAAATTTATCAAATGATTGAGCTAAAGTCTGGACCTTTTATAGATACAAAACAAAGGAGGATTCTCGAATTTCAAATTGTCCATTAAATTGATTGACCACCAGTTGAGAATCACTATAAGCCAACAAGTTTTTCACCTGGAACTCCTTTGCCAACTTCATACCCCCGATTAGAGCTTCATATTCAGCCGAATTATTAAAACAAAGGAAATTGAAGCGTAGAGAGTACTCAAGCATTTCTCCTTCCGACAACTCTAGCACAATACCTGCTCCACTTCCTTGATGGTTGGATGCTCTATCTACAAATAACTTCCAACATGCTATCTCCTGTTTTGTTGAGTCTTCCCGACAAGCACATTCAACTATGAAATCTACCAATGCTTATGCCTTGATGGTTTGACGAGGTTGAAAGTTGATGTCATATTCATTTAGCTCCACTGCCCATTTCACCAATCTTCCTGAATGTTTAGGCTTTTGTAGTATTTGTCTCAGAAGTTGATCTGTCAGTACTACTATGGAATGTACTTGGAAATAAGGACGCTACTTTCTCGCAGCAGTGATAAGTGCCAAGGTCACTTTCTCAACTTGTGGATATCGTGTTTCAGCACCTAAGAGTAACTTTCTCACATAATAAATCGGTTTATCTCCGTCGGCGGTCTTTCTCAAAAGCACTGCGCTTGCTGCCTTGTCTCTTATACCCAGATATACAAATAATTGCTCTCCAGTCAAGGGTCTTGAGAGCAATGGGAGCGCTCTCAAATACTCCTTTAATTCCTCAAAGGCTCTCTGACATTCTTCGGTCCACTGAAAATTCTTCCCACACCGGAATGTCTTGAAAAAGGGTAAGCTTCTCTCTGTTGATTTCGAAAAAAATGATTCAGAGAAACTACTCTCCCCGTTAATCTTTGTACGTCTTTGAGGGTCACTGGGGGTCTCATATCTAAAATTGCTTGGACCTTTTCAGGATTAGCCTCAATCCCTCGACTAGTTATCATGAAGCCCAAGAATTTTTTGGATTGAACCCCGAAAGAGCACTTATTGGGGTTAAGCTTCATGTCATACTCCCTCAATACTTCCAAGACCTTGGATAGTCTCGAGGCATGGGACTCCCCTTCTTTACTCTTTACAATCATGTCATCTACATAAGCTTCCATGTTGTCTCCAAGTAAATCCCTGAATATTTTGTTCACCATCTGCTGATATTTAGCCCTTGCATTTTTAAAGCCAAACAGCATTACTCTGTAACAATATATGCCCTTGTTTGTAATAAAAGATGTTTTTTCCTTATCTGCCAGATGCATTGAGATCTGATGATAACCAGAATAGGCGTCCAAGAAGCTAAGTAACTCGTACCCAGTAGTCTCATCCACCAATTTGTCGATTCGAGGCAGTGGGTATGAGTCTTTCGAGCATGCCTTATTTAGATCAGTAAAATCTACGCACATTCTCCATTTTCCATTAGCTTTCTTCACCATTACTACATTTGACAACTAATCTGGATATAGAACTTCTTGAATAAAACCAGCTTTAAGCAGTTTTTCAATCTCTTCCTCTATTACTTGCTGCCTTTCTAAGGCGAAGTTTCTTTTCTTTTGCTTGATAGGTTTGGTGCCAAGTAGCACATTAAGCTCATGACATATCATTGTGGGGCATGTTAGCAGGGGTCCATGCGAAAATATTAACATTATCCTTCAAACATCTTATCAACTCTTCCTTAGCCTCGGGTTTCAATTGGCTTCCAATGTACAATTTCTTGTTCTCATCTTCAGCTACCAACGTAATTTCCTCCAATTCTTCCAGGGGGTTGGGCTTGGACAATTCAGTTATGGTAAGGGTTTCCTTTCTTTGCATACCCTTACATGTAGTGGATGCCACATTGCATGTCCTTGCCCTCCTTTGATCTCCCCTTATTTGTCCTGTCCTTTCAAGCGTGGGAAACTTCATTAGCAAGTAACAAGAGGAAAGCACAGCCCTCATATCATTCAACAGTGGTCTTCAAAGATGATGTTGTAGGCCAAGGAAGTTGATCTTACCACCATGAATAGAACTTGCCTTGTTACACATCTAGGACTCTCTCCCAATGTAACAGGCAATTCAATAGATCTGGCTACCTTTACCTTCTCGCCAGCAAATCCAAAGAGTGGAGTAGTTACTGGTTTAAGCCGATCTTCGCTCAAATTCATTCTTTCGAAACAATTCCAATAGATAAGATTTACTGAACTCCCATTATCTACCAGAATTCGGCTCACTGGGTGCTTAGCCACTACTGTCGATATGACTATGGGGTCATCATGGGGAATAATCACATCCCCTTGATCGGCTGGCGTGAACATAATTGCCTCTTCATTCTTGTCAACTTTCATAACGGAATAAATCTGGTACGCCTGTCTAGCGTAAGTCTTTCTCGAGGCCGATGAGTCACCCGCTCTTCCTTCTCCTCCATAGGTCACATTAATAGTAGCTTCGGTAGGTTCATTATCAACCTCCCGATTCCTGTGCTCTCTTGGTCTCGCTTCATTTCTTCTTTCTTCATTTCTTCTTACATTCCCCCTATTATCAAAGCGCCTGTCTCACCATCTACGATCTTCCTATCCCCTAGGAAGGTTCTGATTCCGTAAGAAATGATCTAATCTCCCCTCTCTGGCCAGTTTCTCCAGCTGGTTCATTAGATCTCTGCATTTCTCAATCGAGTGGCCATAAGTTGCATGAAAACTACAATAGGACCTCAAGTCCCGTCCGAAGTTCCCTTCAACTTTTCTAGGGAATTGAATCATTCCTGTCCTCTCTATTGCTGCCAATATTGAAGCTCATGACTCAGTGAAAGGCGTATAGGCAAAGTATTTTAACTTGAGAGCTTTACTCAGCTTCTCCGGCCTTCCAATACTTTTGTCATTGGGCTCCCTCTCCCGTTTCCTTTCATCTCTGGCATCTTTTGTTAGGATTGTCTTTATCACTTCTTCCTGAGTAATGTATTTGTTTGCCCTAGAAAACAAATCTGATACCGTTGCTGGCTGATCTAGAGATAATGACTTCTGTAGCTTCTCGGACCTCGTTCCCTGCAACATAGCAGTCACTGCTACTCCAACTTGTAAATCCTGAATCTCCAGTGTGGCATCACAAAATCGATCAATATAACTCTTGAGTGACTCTCTATTTCCTTATTTCAAGGTCAACAGATAAGTAGCATCTTTTCTCTTTTAATTGTTCATCATGAAGGCCCGTAGGAATTCATTCCTTAATTGATCAAAAGATGAAATAGACCCCTTTGGCAAACTGTTGAACCACTTTAGAGCATAACCGATTAAGGTTAGGGAGAATGCCCTGCACATAATTTCATCCTCCCATCCGTTCAGCAGCATCAGTGACTCATAGTTTTGAATGTGGTCATAAGTGTCGGTTCTTCCCATATATGCTGTTATCTGAGGCATTTTAAACTTTGGAGGCAATGGTTTTCTCATGATAACTGTACTGAATGGAATCCTAATGTTCTGATTCTCTTCAACTGGAACCAACCACTTTTCTTCTAGAATGCGTTCCACCATTTTCTTCATGTTGGTAGCATCCTGTGCGATTGAATCAGCTCGATCATAATTTATCGTTGCAGTTCCAGGATTTCAAGTTGGATCCATCTCCGATCTTCTTCTCTCGGGTAGGGATCCCGCCACTCCAGCCTCTTCCTCATTTATATACCCAGAGTCCACACCTTCGGGACTTCCAAGATTCACCATATTTCGACGTCTCCAACTTTCATCAACTTCCCGTATTGAATCTCTCATTCTATGACGCTTTGGTCCCTCCACACCTTGATGTCCTCCACTTTGGCGTCTCACTCTTCCTGCAGCCTCATGCATAAGGTTTACTGCAGCCACATGTAACAAATCTCCCGCGGCTACTTCGACAAGGTCTTACGCAGGGTTGACTATACCTCTTGCGCCATGAATGTCATGCGGGATGCCACCAGGGTTCGACATTCCCAGGGGGCTTCGCGTCATGCTACCCAGGTCTCCCAGCTCGTAAGTCTCTCCAATGCCGAGAAAGTTGGTAAGGCCGGGGCGGTCTCCACTGCCAGGAACAGATCGCGACACTCCGTGATTCTCCCTCATGCCGGGAATGTCTTGCGGCCTGGTTGCCGCATGCTCTAATCCATGAAGGCTTCGCGGCATAGGTGCCTCATGATCCAATCCGGGAAGGCCTCGCGGCATGCTTGCCGCATGTTCCAGTCCGTGAGGGCTTCACGGCATAGGTGTCGCATGCTCCAATCCGTGAGGGCTTCGCGACATGGGTGCCGCATGCTCCAATTCACAAAGGCTTAGTGGCATGGGTGCCGGATGCTCCAATCCGGGAAGGATTCGTGACATGGGTGCCACATTCTCCAATTCGAGAAGGCCTCGCGGCATGCTTGCCGCATGTTCCAATCCGTGAGGGCTTCGCGGCATGGGTGCTGCATGCTCCAATTCATGAAGGCCTCGCGTCATGCCCTCAGCATCAAGCGAATTCTGCCTTTCTCCTACCAAATGTTGGACGGATCACATGCGGGAAGACACCTTTGAATAGGTCCACCATTGTCCGCAGAGCTTGGACAGTCTCTTCTCCTTGTTTTCGCATTGCTTCGAATTTTGCGACGAGAATCGACATCATATTGGCTTCGTTCTGCACCCTCGCGGCTCCTCCGCCACCCATCATGGGAGAAATCGCCATGTCTTCACTATCCTCGTATCTGACTGCTGCCGAACGGGTGTATACCATCGTATCAGAGTGACTTTTTACTCAGATTCTCACAGACGACGCCAATTGTTGCTGTCACTATCAACGATTATGTGTTGCTGATGTCTCTGCTTCGATATTCGTGCCTCGTACTTTGAAATATTCTACAAAGAAAGAAATGATCAGAGGGACGCAGGGGTTGTTCCCTGCGTTTTCACTCCGATGCTTAACTCCGAGAGTAATTTTTTCAGAGTTTCAGTAGGAAAATAGTCATCTGGCCTCAGGAATCATACATGTTCCCTATTTATAGGGAATTTCCTCCTGTCGTAATTACGCCTTTGTCCTCTTTTATCCAAATGTCTTATTATGCCCGATGCCTCTCGGATATACCACGTGTCTTCATATAATTAGCTAAAATAATATTCGAATTACTATTCATAACACTTAATATTTGTTAAAAAATTACAGTCAATTCAGGACTCCTAGCTTGAAGCCTTTATGCGAATATAGTTATTAAAAAGGGAAAGGGAAAGGGAAAGGACACTTGGGTGGGCACATGTTTAGAACGTTTACCAGGTGGGGTTTAGTCCGAAATTAAGAAGGGAAGGAATCTTCAAATGCTTTGTTTATTGTTGGCAAAAAATTAATAATAATTAGTAAGGATATAAGAAAATTTGATAGATGAATTCAAATATAAATATATAACAAAATTTGAGTTACTTATGTGTATAGTATAAATCATATGTAATTCACTTAATGACATGTATGATTTTATTTAGGGTAAAATTTATCTAAATTTTTAAAGTTTGATTATAATCCAACTTTAGTCCATTATTATAAAAGTATATACTTCGTTCCAAACTTTTTTATTTCATAAGACAGGTTAATCATTTCGCTATTCAACTATTAAGTGAATTGTTAAAAGCTTACTTTGATAGCATTTTACCCTTTAAACCTTTTGAAATGCTTTAAATACTCAAGTCAATCAATATTAAGAGCTACTAGGTTTTGAAATGTTAGTTTTTTTAATTTATTATTTATTTATTATTTATTATTTTATATATAAATAAAAGTCTAAGTATGTTGGTACAAGTAAAATATCGTATTTGGATAGTTTATATGTTTAATACGTGTAATATCTTAAAAAAGTAATTATGTTTTTAAAATTTTTCTAAAAAGATAGGAATCTATATATATATATATATTAAAATTACAAAATAAATCAATTATCTCTTTAATCAATTACTAATTTTATTTTTTAAACAGATAAACATCTATATTTATATGTATATATATTAAAGTCAAAGAAAAATCAAATATTATTTATCAATTTCTTTACATATCTTTTATATATATATATATATATATATATGTATGTATTGCTACTCTTTATATATATTAAAAACATATTTATAGAAATATTAACTTTTGGTATAAATTTTTTACTTGGATACATTTAAAATATATATATATGAATAGTGGTGTGTGGTAAGATGAATTTTCTTTTTGTTAAATTTTTTCTTAGAAAAATTAAAATTAGGTATTTAAATCTATATATTTTATCATTGAATTAAACATCCATGTTGTTGTTGTTCGATTACAATGGTGATAAATTGCTAACGTCTTCGCCTAGATCTTTGTGTCACGTGTTGCTAAAGATTCTGCAAGAAAAAGAATGATCAGAGGGACGCAGGGGTTGTTCCCTTCGTTGGCATTCCCATGTTTAAGTCAGCCAGAGAATTGGGCAGAGTTTCATTAGGGAAATTCAGCATTCGGTTAACGAATCGTACCTGACACCTATTTATAGGGATTTATTGTATCATTAATTACATTTTTACCCTTTTTATCTTACTCAAGGTATGTATCATTTCTCATATGCTTTCTTCATGTGTCACGTGGTACATTCTTCGTGTACCACGTGGCGCACTTTATTATTCTTTTATCATGCACAACAATTGCTCCCTACTCTTTTGCTAGGTATAACCTTGCGAAAGAGTACATATGTTCTCATTGTAGCCTCAGGTCAAGTCCTTACATTATATTCTGAAGTAAAATTCTCCAACCGTCTAATTCTCAAGCTCTTTTTTGAGTGTCTGGCTTACCTCGCGCATTTTTCTGTAACGATCCGAATTTACAGACATTTTTCGGTTGGGCTACAAGTCGATATTAGGTCAGAATAGTGTTCAGTGTGATTAAATTTTTTTCGCAGTAACAAATTTAAATAGAATATGTTCACATTCCCCAGACACATCTTGTATTGCATTACTGTATCTACATAATTTTAGATACAAAAGAATTTCTTACAACTGGGTATACCTTCGATGCAAAAATACGTTCCGCGAAATCTTAACTATGCGGAATGCCTTACTAATGGAAACGATCCCAGCTACAGAGGAACTCTGTGGAGGAAAGTAAGGGTGTGAGCTCAACATGCTCAGTAAGAAAAATCCCATAGCAGGTAGATAAATACACTACCTATGAAAAATATATATTTTTATATTTACCAAATCCGAAATATTTTCACAAGTATACAGATGATTTGATAATTTCTCAGATACCAGATTTCAGAATTTAGAAAACAGATTTAGCATCGGTAAAAGCACAAATACTAGAAACAGATTTTTCAGAAACAGAATATGTATCAGTAATATATTTAACTACTGTTATAAATCGAGAAAGCTCAGAGTTTTTCAGTAGCAAAACAAACAGATTCTCAGATATTACAATTCAAGTAGACAATTCAAATAAATATTTTCAAATAGAAGAGACAAGGCATGCATGCTATAACAGATATCAGAAATGACTATTGGCCAATGTCGGTGACTCCGGGTAATTCACGGGCCAGGTGTGCTGGGATGTCAATCGTCGTGGAGTGGTCAGCTACCCAAACGGCTCACAGATCAGAATGTCCGAAGACTAGAAACAGAATCAGAAACACGGTTCATCGTACTCGTGGACCACAGATACAGATACAGAACAGAAGTGCAACATGATCTCACCAACGCCTTTGTCTCAAAATCAGTACGAGACGGACCATACGACACACAATCAGTACGCGCTCAAGCACATTTCATCAGAATAATTTTATAACAGATCGTTTTCTTTAAATCACATATAAATTCATTTGTTTTATCAAATCATTCAAAACAGGCTGACTAGCCCTTTTTCAAAAAAATCTCAAAAGACGATCTTTGAAAATTCAAAATTCAAGATTTTCAATAATTAAAACCGAATTCAAGTCATATTGTAATTTCTGCAACCATTAAAAATTAGCCCGTAAAATTTGATTGTTCAGCTAAGCTAAAATCTCTAATTTATTAGTCATAAAGCTCAACCTAGTCTTTTCGATAATTTCAGTACTGTGAAATTCAACCTAAATTTTATATCTACAAATATACGAAAATTACACATATTTATCTCTAGCAGCGACGAGAATTTTCCTTACCTCGATGTCTGTCTATAGTCCTTGATTATTTTCAACATAGCGAGTCGACGGATCTGGTCCACTCGATTTATTTCCTCGAGATTTCATACCAATATTTTCAAATAAATATTTTTGAATTATCTTCCTCGGGCTTCTTTCCTTCCTCCAAATATACATATATATATATATAAATTTTACTCTTTTTTTTCTTTTTTTGGTTACTATTCATTTCATTTTTTTTATCTTCCCGCCAACTCCTTTTCTTTTCTTCTTCTTCTTCCTCCTACCCGAGCTCACTGTTTAGCACCTCCCGACTCTGCCATCTTCTCATCCATCTTGTTCAGCCGCCACTACCATCCTCCTCTTTGCTTCCTTACCCCTCTCGCTGCCCCTGTTTTTGGTGTTTCCTGCTCCACCGTCCGTCACTACCATTTGTTCACCTCTCTTTTTGTCATTCTCGGGTTTGTGCCTCTCCTTCTCTATTCTGTCACCGTCGGCTTCTAGCCTTCCTCTATCCACGAAATGAAACTCCCCTTGCAGCCATGTTTCTCTATTTTCCAGCCTCTGTTTCCAGTTCTAATCAACACCGAACAGCAACTCATGGTCTCGTTTCCTCTATCCTCTAGTTTTGGATTGTTTCTTTTCTACACCAGTTTGGCTCTTTCTCTTCTACTGTCTTTCTTGCCTCTCACAGATACAGAGGTTCTCTTGTTTTGGTCACGCCAGGCTCAACCTTATACAACCCCGATGGCCACCGTTCTTACCGCTTAAAACTCTCAAATCTTGTTGAGACCTGCACCGCTAATCCCTGCCTCTCGGTTTAGTTATAAGTTTTTTATCCCAACTAATGTTGCCTTGGTAAAACGACAACGGGATTACAACTTCCACGTGTTCTTCGTATATTCTGCAAAAACAACAGGAATCAAAGGGCGCAGGGATTTGTCCCTGCACGCGCACTCTGATGATTAAGTTAGAAAACTGAAGTTTTGCATATAGGGGAAGAGAATTGTGTTCTTCAGAATCTAGAGTCTTATCTTTTTTTTTTCTGTGTCCTCCCTCTGTTCTGAGAGCTCACCTAGGGTATTTATAAGTTTCTTCCGAGTCGGTTCGAGCTGAGGTCCAGGCACGTGTCTGGTCGCGACAGAGTCATTGAGTACTCTGTCGCGTTTTGGGCTAGACAACCTGTGGGTGAGTCTGGATAGCGGCAGAGTTCATGTGTGGACCTCTACTGCGGTCCAAGCGGTAGAGTTTTGTCGCAGAGCTGGCGGCATAGGTCTGTCGCAGGATATACGGTAGAGGTCTGTAGCAGAGCATGCGGTAGAGGTCTGTAGCAGAGCATGCGGTAGAGGTCTGTAGCGACATACAGTGTCGCACAAAGCCTACGCGATAGAGTCTCTATCGCCTCGAGACTCTGTCGCATGTCAAGCAACTCTGCCGCATGGAGCTCTGTCGCTGTAACAGCCACGTGGCTTATCTTGTGTTTGACACGTGGCGGTCTCTGGTTGGTCAGTCTTTCTACACGCGGACTTTGATGATAGGACCACCATCAATTGCTCCCCACTCTTTGGTAGGAATTTTTCCTGCGAAAGAGGATCCGGGTCCGGATTTGCTTTTTTCAGGTCGAGGCGGATCCTTGAGCGGGCGTGGTACAGCCGTGCGCCTATATATACTGGGTCCCTGCTGTCATAATCGCTATTGAGTTCTCTCGCGAAGACCACTCTCCCACAGATTCTCTCGCACTCTGTCGCAACTCTCTCGCAACTCTCCAGCAACTCTGCCGCGTGACGTTACAGTGTCGCAAGTCTACTGCCAGATCTTGAAACTGTGTCACCCGTTCTTTTGTTGTCTTCCTTTTAGGTAAAATCTGTCGTCCATAATTGTTTTTGATTTCCCCCGAACTTCTAAAATGGCTGGCCATTGTGTAGGAAAACAAATAGTCCTAGGTGTCAAGTCGACTTTGAGGGAAGCTGACGTTCAAGACCTAGTATCTAGGTTTCCTTTGCCCGAGGGATACTCCTATAGACTTCCAACCCCTCAGGAAAGTGACATACGTCGTGTGTCTGACGGGGTAGTTATCTTTAGGGCAGCTTTAGAATTAGGACTCCGCTTCCCGTTGTCTGACTTTGGGGCTTCTTGCCTTAGGACTCATAGGATTGCCCCTGGACAGCTGCATCCTCACGCATGGATGCAGTTAATAGGTTTTTCCGTGCATTGCCACCTAAGGGGCGTTTCTCCATCTTTTCCCCTTCTCGATGTCTTTTTCAGATTTTGAGGTAGCCCCGGTCTAGTCCCTTACTCACTTTAACGGGTGTATATATCGAGATTCGAGAACAGGCTATTCGAAAAACTTGCCAATAAGCTCCACTGTTTTGAATCGGAGTGGCTTGTTGTGGAGATGCCTGGGGGCCTGGATTTCCCTACTCGCTGGGAGACTAGGCGTGAAATCCCCAAGGGCCCCCGGATTGCTACTCTTAGAGAACAGCTGGCCTCAGACGTCGATAGGTTAGTGGTGGATAGACCCATTAGCCTTGACAGCCTTTTATCAAATGAAAATTTGATATTAGCTGGCTGGGGCGTAGGTCCTATCCCTATTGTCAGCCCTTCTGTCCCTTCTTCTGATCCTCCACCTTCAATTTCTCCTGAGTTGAACCCCGACCCTCCTAGGCTACAGGAAGACATAGGGAGCACCTATGTAGAGTCTAGTTTTGGTAGCGAACCTTTAGCTGACCTGACTGGCTGGAAAGGGTTCGGTTCAACTTTCATGATGCTCCCTGACGACGACACGATAAATATAGAGTCCCTTCAGGAGCATTTTGATTCTCCTGACGGTAACCTTTTATTCCTTTTACTGCTTATTATTTTTGATCAGTGTTTGACCACTTATTTGTTTTCTTTCTTTTTTACAGAAATGAGTCACTTTCGAAGATCCTTAGCGCGTCAAACATCAGAGGCCGGTCCATCTAGTGCTCCCACTAGGAAGAGGCCACGTGTAGCTGACGAGGTTCGTAGCGAGGCACCGATCCCTTCTCAGTTGCCTCGGGCTCGGACACATCCCGTTTCTAGGCCAGCGATGCCTCCTCCTCTCCCGGAACAAAGGGATTCCTCTCGGGATAGGGGAAGAGTTCCTTCCTCTTCACGGGGAGCATCCGGTTCGTATGGATGGTCCCGCTCCGAAGAGTGCGCTGAGTGCAACATAATTCCGTCCCAACGAAAGAACCGAAGGTGCTTGTATGTCGAGGCGTCGATGGTGACTAGGCCAATTCTCTCGAGGGTAGGCCCCATTGATGAGAGGTCCTACCCTGTGGACGGTGGTTTTATCATGAGGGGGGTCAAATTTTGGGTTTACCCGGGAGTCCACGACAACGATACCTTAGATACTCCCGGGGTAGCTTCTCGACTGAGTTGGGCTACTATTCTCCTAAGGGACGAGGCTAGAATATTCATGAACTATCCGGAGGGAAAGGACTTGGCTGATATGGAGGCGATAAGGGTAATTTTTATGTTCCCCTTTGTTTAACCTCTTTTTGCTGTGCTTTTGAGTTTGACTTTTTGTATTTCTTTGCAGCTGGCTCAGAGGACCGTGGCCAATAACGCTCAACATCGAGCCTATCGAGAGTGAACCGATAAGGAAATTCGGGAGTTAAAAGACAAGGTTATGGAGCTATCGAACACTGTCAACAACTTGTCCAAACTTCCGGACGTGGTACGGAATTTAGAGGAGCAGCTCTCAAAGGCACGGCAGGATTTGAACCAGGCTAAGGGGGATCTTACCGTCGAGGCGGCCCGATTAAGTAAATTCCACGAGGATCTTTAGCAGGCCCATGCCGAGCTGGATCGTATGCAGTCCAACTACGGGTCCTTGCTCACTCGTAATCAGGAGCTCGAGCATCGCGTTGCCGAGTTAGAAAGTCAAGCTACTCCTGTACTGACCCTAGTGGAGATTGATATCATACGGGCAGAGGTCGTGAAGGAGTACCGCCTTTCCAAGGATTGCTTAAGGCGGAAGGAGGATTTCTCGAATCCCTACGTGAAATACGGATTCTATCTTGCTCGGTCGTGGTTAGAGAAGCATAGGGAAGGAGTGGAATTCCCCGAGCTCCAGTACACGGACGAGGCGATGCTGTTTGAGGCTCTCGACTGGACTAAATATGAACCCGAGGCAAAACCAGCGGACGAGCTTTTCCAGAGGACTGCCCAGGACGATCTATCCAACCTCACCGGTCCTTGGGAGCCCGCAGACCTGGGCGATGCTCCTGAGCCTATTGGCGCTCTTCTTGACTTGGACGGTGAGGAGGGTCAGCAGTCCTTAGGGAGTGAGGGTCCGTCTGCAGCTGATCTCCAGCCCCCTCCTGAAGATTGAGTTTTTGTTTTTGTTTTTCTTTTCAAGTATTCTGTTGTCATTTTGTTTAGATTTTATACTTTTGTCAGATGTAATCGTAAAGATCTACTAAAGATCTACTTGTAATGATTTTTTGAATGAAATGAAATCCAGAGTTTTGTTCGTGCTTTGTATCGCATTACTTCTCTATTTATCATTTATCATCCTTTGTCTGTTTGTTTATTTTGCTTGTACTTGTACATATTTGTGTATGTATTTCCAGAAAGAATTTTTCATATAAACATATCGTTTTCTGAGGCGTGATTACTATGACTCAAGTGCATCTTCAATTTTTACAGCCTTTATATTTTTATTGCCTGGCCACAGTGACGCATAGCGCCTTAGGCTCTTACGGCTCGTTGGTTGTACGCCTGGCCACAGTGACGCATAGTGCCTCAGGCTCTTACGGCTCGTCTGATTGTACGCCTGGCCACAGTGACGCATAGCGCCTCAGGCTCTTACGGCTCGTCTGATTGTATGCCTGGCCACAGTGACGCATAGCGCCTCAGGCTCTTACGGCTCGTCTGATTGTACGCCTGGCCACAGTGATGCATAGCGCCTCAGGCTCTTACGGCTTGTCTGAATATACGCCTGGCCATAGTGACGCATAGCGCCTCAGGCTCTTACGGCTCGTCTGATTGTACGCCTGGCCACAGTGACGCATAGCGCCTCAGGCTCTTACGACTCGTCTGATTGTACGCCTGGCCCCAGTGACGTATAGCGCCTCAGGCTCTTACGGCTTGTCTGATTGTACGCCTAGCCACAGTAACGCATAGCGCCTCAGGCTCTTACGACTCGTCTGATTGTACGCCTGACCACAGTGATGCATAGTACCTCAGGCTCTTACGGCTCGTCTGTATCCTGTCATAGAATTTAGATATATAACAGCTGGAAACGTATGACAATAATAGTATCTTGTGATAGTAAAAAATATGAGATTATAACGTTCAAGAAAGAAAATATAGCGATTAATTCAAATACAGTTTTAAGTGATTTGAATTCCATGTTTTCCCTATTTTCTTTCCTTGTAGAGTTTCCAGGATACAGGTGTTGGGCCCAATCTTCCGTCTGATTCGGTATGGACCTTCCCAGTTGGCTCTAAACTTTTCGTCTTCTCTCAAAGCGTTGGTGATGTGTGACTTTCTGAGCACTAGATCTCCCTTAGACATTGGTCTGTCTCTCACCCGGCTATTATAGTAGTTGGCCACCCTTTGATGATAGGATGCCAATCGAATAGCCGCGGCTTCTCGATGCTCGTCAAGTAAGTCGAGGTTTTCCCTTAGTGCATGTGAATTCTCTTCTTCTACTAAGGGTACCATTCTGGGTGATAGTGCGCCAATTTCCACGGGGATCAGTGCTTCAGCGCCGTATACGAGACTGAATGGCGTTTCTCCGGTCGACACACGACTGGTGGTACGATATGCCCATAGAACACTAGGCAATTCTTCCACCCATGCCCCTTTAGCTTTGTCTAGTCTGGTCTTCAGCCCATGAAGAATAGTCCGATTACTGACTTCGACCTGTCCGTTGGCTTGAGGATATGATACCGAAGAGATCCTTAGCTGAATGCTGAGGCTTTTATAGAATTCGCGGAAGGCATTACAATCAAATTGCTTCCCATGGTCGACATTTAAGATGCGTGGGATTCTGAATCGACAGATAATGTCTTTCCATACCATCGCCTCGACTTTCTTTTCTGTGATTGTAGCTAAAGGTTCTGCTTCAATCCACTTTGTGAAGTAGTCGGTGGCGACTAATAGGAATTTTTGTTGGCCCGTAGCTAATGGAAAAGGCCCTAGAATATCTAACCCCCATTGTGCAAAAGGAATTGGCTGTATCGTACCTTGAGAAGGGGTCACTGGGGCTGTTGTGATTGGCGCAAACCTTTGGCATTTGTCACACCTACGGGTTTGGTCCATTGCATCTTTCTTCAACGTCGGCCAGTAGAATCCTGATCGCAGTATCTTGGCAGCAAGGGCTCTAGCTCCTAAGTGTTCGCCACAAATCCCTTCGTGCACTTCAGCTAGGGCGTAATTTGCTTGCTCCGGTCCCAGACACTTTAACAAGGGTGATGAATATCCCCTTTTGTACAGTTCCCCGTTAATGAGTGTGAATTTCGCCCCTTGTATTCTTAAGCGACGAGCCTCGTCCTTATCTTGGGGGATTGTACCTTCAGCGAGATATTGTTTAAATGGGGATCTTCAGTCATCTCCCGTTCCAATGTCAAAGACCTCGACTTCTTCAATACTAGGCCGTTCGAGCCTCTCAACTTTCACTATCCTTCCTCTGGTTTCTGTGGAAGAGGCTAACTTAGACAATGAATCAGCATGTGTGTTGTCAGACCAGTTGATTTGTATCAGCTGAAAGCTTGTAAAAGTTTGTGCCAAAGATTGAACTTGACAACCGGTTGATTTGTATCAGCTGAAAGCTTGTAAAAGTTTGTGCCAAAGATTGAACTTTCTTCAGGTAAGGGACCAACATCGGTTCTCGAACCTCATATTGGTTGTTGAACTGGTTCACCACCAACTGAGAGTCACTACGTGCTACCAAGTGGTGAACCTGCAGCGTTTCGGCCAGCCTCATCCCGGCTATCAAAGCCTCGTACTCCGCTATGTTGTTTGAGCTGGGGAACCCAAACTGTAAGGAGTATTCCAGGGATTCCCCCTCTGGTGATATCAAGACTACACCTGCCTCGCTTTCGTTTGCACTTGATGCCCCGTCGACATACAGCAATCTTGGTTGAGCTTCCCTCTCATCGCTATCGCTCGGGCTAGTGCATTCCACTATAAAATCTGCCAAAGCTTGACCCTTGATGGCCTGTCTGGGTTGGAACGTGATATCGTATCCTTCGAGTTCCACTGCCCATTTCACTAGTCTTCCTGAGTGTTCAGGCTTCTGAAGGATTTGTCTTAACGGTTGATCCGTCAGGACAATGATGGGGTGAGCCTGAAAATAAGGGCGCAACTTGCACGAGGCCATCACAAGGGCTAGCACTAGCTTTTCGACAAGCGGATAGCGAGTTTCTGGATCTAGCAGTACTTTGCTCACATAGTAGATGGGACCGTACACCATTTCATCCTTATTTAGTAACACCGCACTGACGGCGTGATCACCGATTCCCAAGTACATATACAATTGTTCCCCTTCGGGGGGCCTTGTTAGTAAAGGTAACTGCTTAAGATATTCTTTGAGGTCCTCAAAGGCCTTTTGGCAATCTCTCGACCATTCAAAATTCTTTCCTCCCCGTAGAGTTTTGAAGAAAGGCAAGCTCCTTTCTGCTGACTTTGACAGAAAGTGATTCAGAGCTGCTATTCTGCCTGTCAATCTCTGGACCTCTCTTACGATGGCTGGGGGTTTCATGTCAATGACTGCCTGCACCTTTTCGGGATTAGCCTCAATACCCCTGTTGGTGATCATGAAGCCCAAAAACTTCCCTGAACTCACCCCGAACGAGCACTTTTTGGGGTTTAGCTTCAAATTGAATCTCCTCAGTACTTCGAATACCCGGGACATCTGATGAGCATGAGACTCTCCTGCTCGGCTCTTGATAATCATATCGTCCACGTAGGCTTCCATGGTATTTCCCAGAAGATCTTTGAATACTTTGTTCACCGTTCGCTGATATGTAGCTCCAGCGTTCTTTAAACCGAACGGCATTACCTGATAGCAATATGTTCCATCATCGGTTATAAAAGAAGTCTTCTCTTCGTCTTCTGGGTGAAGCATGATTTGGTGGTATCCGGAAAAGGCGTCTAAGAAGCTGAGGAGTTCGTATCCGGATGTCTTATCTACAAGTCTATCTATCCGGGGTAGGGGGTATGAATCTTTAGGGCAGGCTTTGTTCAGATCAGTGAAATCTACACACATTCGCCACTTCCCATTAGACTTCTTTACCATTACCACGTTGGCTAGCCATTCAGGGTAATAGACTACTCGAATGAATCCGGCATTTAGGAGCTTATTTACTTCTTCAGTAATTGCTTTTTATCTTTTCGGGGCAAAGTTTCTCTTTTTCTGTTTGACAGGCCTATGCCCTGGTAAGACGTTAAGCTGATGGTAGATCACTTCGGGATCGATCCCGAGCATGTCTGCCGGGGTCCGAGCGAAGACATCCGAGTTTTCTCTCAAGCATTCAACTATCTCACTCCTTGCTTGTTCGTTTAGCTGAGTCCCAATGAATGCCTTCTTCTCTCCGTCTCCCCTTGTTAGCTCAATGGCTTCCGTTTCCTCTACGGGCTGAGGCTTGGGCGGATCCTCTATACACAAAGTCTCTTTTCTTTGTGCTCCTTTGTTGGTGGTAGAAGCGATATAACAAGTGCAGGCGCTCTTCTGATCTCCTCGCACTTGCCCGACTCCGTTGGGAGTGGGGAATTTCATTAACAGATAGCAAGAGGATATCATCGCCCTCATGTCGTTTAGTACAGGTCTACCCAGGATTATGTTGTAAGCAGCAGAGGTTGACCTTACTACCATGAATAATACTTACCGGGTCACATCCTTCGGGTTTTCACCGAGAGTCACAGGCAACTCTATGGACCCAGCTACCTTCACCCTTTCACCCGTAAATCCGTATAGTGGCGTCATGACAGGCCTTAACCTATCTTCGGATATGCTCATTTTTTCAAAGTAATTCCAATAGATCAGGTTTACCGAGCTCCCGTTATCGACCAGGATTCTGCTCACCGGGTGTTTTGGCACTACCGCGGATATCACCATTGGGTCGTCATGGGGCATGACGATGTCACCCTTATCAGCTGGGGTGAACATGATAGGCTCTTCATCCGCTCTCTCCTCCATTACAACGTTAACTTGATATGCCTGCCTTGCATAACTCTTACGGGAAGTAGAGGAGCTTCCCGCCATCGATTCCCCTCCTGCAATAACATTTATTGCCGGGGCGGTAGGTTCGTTGTTTGGCGGATTGGCATGGGGGACCGTAGGCCTAAATGCTTCATTCCTTGGCCCATTTCTTCCGTTATAGTTATTTGTCCCAGTTCGCGGACGGTCGTTCCTTTGATCACGCGGAGGATAACGTGGTCTCTCACTTCTCCACAGGAAATGGTTGATTTTCCCCTCTCTGGCCAGTTTTTCTAACTGATCCATTAAATCTCTGCATCTTTCTGTTGGGTGGCCGTGAGCGCAATGGAATTCGCAGTAGGCATCAGAGTTTCGTCCTACATCCCCAATCTTCTTCTTGGAGAATTCCAACAATCCTGCCCCTTCGATAGCTGCCAGTATCGCAATGCGAGGCTCGTTCAACTTGGCATAACCTTCATACCTGAGCCTAGGGGCTTTGTCTACTCTCACGGATCTGGGGGAGCTTCTTTCGGGTGCATCTCTCTCTCTCTTCTTTCCTTCCTTTGCTTCCCTGGGCTGTATCATCTTCATCACCTCTTCTTGGGCCATATACTTATTGGCCCTAGCAAAGAGATCGGAGAGTGTCATTGGCTGATCAAGAGAGAGGGATTCTTGCAGCTTTTCAGAGCTTGTCCCTTGCAACATTGCAGCCATGGCTACCCCTACCGGTAGATCTTCTACCTCCAAGGTTGCGTCTCGAAAGCGGTCTACGAAGCTCTTCAAGGATTCTCTATTCCCTTGTTTAAGAGTAAGTAGATAAGTAGCGTCCTTCTTTCTCTGGCTGTGGATCATAAAGACTTTCAGGAATTCATTTCTCAATTGGTCGAAGGAGGAGATTGAACCTTCGCTCAACCCGTTGAACCACTTCAAAGCGTGCCCGGACAGTGTGAGAGAAAAAGCCCTGCACATAATTTTGTCCTCCCACCCATGCAGCAGCATGAGGGACTCATAGCTTTGTATGTGATCGTAGGGGTCTGCTTTACAGGTGTAAGTAGTCATGGAAGGCATCTTGAATTTCTTCGGCAAAGGCTTGTTCATGATCTCCGGACTGAATGGAATTCTCCTCTTTCGGCTATCGTCCGGAAACACCAATTTTCTCTTTTCCAAGATCCTTTGGATGACTTTCTCCACGTTTTTCGACTCTCGGACTGAGTACGGTCCTGTCCCTTCAGGTCTAGAAGAGTCCGACTGATAAGCACCTCTTCCAGCACCTCCCATTTCGGGGCTTGACATTTTGAGAGCGTCTCGTGGGTTAGAACCCTTCTGTCTTCATCGCTCCCCAGCTCCATATTCTTCTAACTCATGTTCCAACTCAACGGGAGAAAGGCTACGCTACGTGGGAGAACTCTGTCGCCTATAGACCGCGGGAGGACTCTGTCGCATACGTGCTGCGGGAGATCTCTGCCGCGTGATGACTGCGGGTGAGCTCTGCCGCCTATCTGTTGCGGGTGAGTTCTGCTGCACAGGTACTGTAGGCGAACTCTGCCGCCCTTAGTTCGCGGGTGAGCTCTACGGTATGCCTGCTGCGGGAGATCTCTGAGGTCTACGGACCGCGGACCAGTGCTGTCGCCGATCTGCTGCGGGAGAGCTCTACCTCCCACGGATTGCGGGTGAGCTCTGTCGCCCGTCTGCGGCGGGAGAGCTCTGAAGTCTGCGGTCCGCGGGTGAGCTTCGCCGCCTGTCTGTCGCGGGAGAGCTCTAGAGCCTGCGGTCCACGAGTGAGCTCTGCCGCCTGTCTGTCTCGAGAGAGCTCTGAAGCCTGAGGTCTGTGGGTGAGCTCTGCCGCCTGTCTGTCGCAGGAGAGCTCTGACGCCTGCGGCCCGCTAGTGAACTCTGCCGCCTGTCTGTTGCAGGAGAGCTCTGACGTGTTGGGTCAACGGTAGCATTCACTTCCCATAACCCTGCCACAGGGTGATTCCTTTGAAATGCGGTAGAGTTCGGGGCCAATCCTGTGGCATCATTTAGCGCTCCTGCCCCTTGTCCAACACTCACCAGGGTGGAGGGTTGGCCTCTTTCATAGGTCTGCCTTGGGATGTTTTCCCCCACCAACTGCTGCACTTCATGGGGTAAGCTGAATTAGGGGAGAGCGTCTCTGAAAAAGCTCACTATAGCTTTCAACGCTGTCGTCGTCTCCTCATTTTTGCGTTTCAGGGTCTCAAATTCCTCTAGAGAAACCAAGGCTCCTCTGTCATCCCTTTCACTATGTCTTCGTCTTTGTTCTGATCTGACGGGGGGACTCACAGAATTCTGCTCCCCTGTCAACTCTGCTGTCGAACGTGTTCTCACCATTTTGATAGGGAATCTGACTTTTTGTTCTGATTCCCACAGACGGCGCCAATTGATGTTGCCTTGGAAAACGACAACGGGATTACAACTTCCACGTGTTCTTCGTATATTCTGCAAAAACAACAGGAATCAGAGGGCGCAGGGATTTGTCCCTGCACGCGTACTCCGATGATTAAGTTAGAAAACTGAAGTTTTGTATATAGGGGGAAGAGAATTGCGTTCTTCAGAATCTAGAGTCTTATCTTTTTTTTTCTGTGTCCTCCCTCTATTCTGAGAGCTCACCTGGGGTATTTATAAGTTTCTTCCGAGTCGGTTCGAGCTGAGGTCCAGGCACGTGTCTGGTTGCGACAGAGTCATTGAGTACTCTGTCGCGTTTCGGGCTAGACAACCTGCGGGTAAGTCTGGATGGCGGCAGAGTTCATGTGTGGACCTCTACTGCAGTCCACGCGGTAGAGTTTTTTCGCAGAGCTGGCGGCATAGGTCTGTCACAGAGCATGCGGTAGAGGTCTGTAGCAGAGCATGCGGTAGAGGTCTGTAGCGACATACAGTGTCGCACAAAGCCTACGCGATAGAGTCTCTATCGCCTCGAGACTCTGTCGCATGTCAAGCAACTCTGCCGCATGGAGCTCTGTCGCTGTAACAGCCACGTGGCTTATCTTGTGTTTGACACGTGGCGGTCTCTGGTTGGTCAGTCTTTCTACACGCGGACTTTGATGATAGGACCACCATCACCAACGTTCGCCCTCTCTTCCTCACGTCTCCTTCCTTGCTATCTCAGCTACTGCCTCCCTTCTCTGTTCAGCTCGACTTTCGGTTCCCTAACCACCAGCCGAGGGCCATCGTGGCTGCCCCCCTTTGCTTTAGCCCTCTTTTCTGTTCTCCACTAAAACCTCCTTTTCTCGGTTTTTCTTTTACCAATCATCATGCCTCCACTTCTGTTTCGTTTCCTCAGCCTTGCTTCAATCGTTTTTCAACCTCTCATCGAACCAGTATAGATGTTTAAAACCGGCCACATAGTCCTCTGTTATATATGTATAGATGTTTCTTTGTTATCCTTCTCTCGGTTATATTGTTTTTAAAATTGGTGCACATCCTAACCTACCCACCAGCTATCATTCTGTACATCCTTTTCACGTTTTCCAGCCCTTAATCAACTAACCTTACTTGTTTCAGTGCAGAGGTTGGTGTGAGGAAAATGGAGAGTGGTTTGGTTGTTTCAGTCTCAATCATATACCATCAATCTATCTCCATCACTTATATATATATATATATATACTTATTTATTTATTTATATATATATATATTTTTTTTTTCTTTTTAAAATAAATAAATACTTTATATATATTTATTTATATTTTATATAATCAAAATAAATGTATAATTATATATACATTTATATCAACATAAATTTATATATTCATTCCTAGAGTTAATATATCTTTAACTGGATTAATTCTCCCAAGTCTCACTATGGGATGATAAAATTTTAATTTAAATCTTTGGATAATGGGACGAAATTTTTAATATCGATGATTAATTTATTAATCGTGTATAAAACCAAGTACATAAAATTTAGGGTATTTACATTCTCCCCACCTTAGGAAATTGGGTTTCCAAATTTAAAATTATATCAGTCTTCAAACAAATGTGGGTATTTTTCCCATGTTAAACTTTCTAATTCCCACGTGGCCTCCTCTGAGGTATGATACTGCCACAAAGCTTTAGTCAAAGAATCGATCTTGGACCGTAATGCCTTTTCCTTCTTGTCCAAGTTCCGTATCGGTTTCTTTACATATGTCATATCCTCTTTTAATTCCAGTAGTTCATACTTAATCATATGCGTTGGATCTGGTGATACTTGCGTAGCACCGAAACATGGATGACACTATGAATACTTGATAATTTCGACGGTAACGTCAATCTGTAAGCTTTGTCTGCCACTCGGTTTAAGATCTCAAAAGGTCTTAAATAACGGGGATTTAATCTTCCTTTCTTTCTAAATCTTTTTGTGTTATTAGGAGGAGAAACTTCCAGAAATCTAAATCTCCTACTGAAAATTCCCAAGGGTCTTTGTCTTTGTTCAACATACCTCTTTTGTTTGTCTTGAGCTGTTCTCAGTTTCCCACAACTTAATTGTACTTCCTCAAAAGCTTGCTTAACCAAATCAGTAGTAAACATATTTCTTTCACCCACTGCTTTCATCTAATCGGTGAATGACATTTTCGACCATACTACACCTCATACGGTATCATCTCGATACTTGAGTGTTATATGATATTATGCGTAACTTTGCAAATTGGCAATTTGTCATTCTAGGAGTCTTTAAGATCCTGACACATGCTTTCAATCTCCCATGGCCATGGATAATAATCTCATAGGCTTTTGGTACTCTACCTTAACATGCTGACCTATGAGACATTTAATCCCAATTTTAGTTATTTCTCTTATCGTATTTGATTGCCAATATACTTTCAAGAGATTTGATAAATCCTATTATTCTCCGAATGTGGGGTATATCTCTATAAATAAGTCTCTGGCGACATCAATTCCTTTAACTACATATCATTTGGTACACAATTCTGTTTTTAAATCTTAATTAATTAACAGTACCAATACTCAATCTAGTTGCAGCACCCTTCCGGTCTAATTACCTACATCAATACGGCACTTATCAATACACTAAGCCTGCTCGATTCGATCAATCAAGTTCCAGTTTTCAACTCTTAGGCTCGCTACCACGATATAAATGTCAGTATCAGAAAGGAATACATCCAAGTTGTAGCTCACAAATTATTTCAATAACTCATGTCCCTGACCAATATACATAAGGTGATCTTGAAATCGCTTCTCCTCAAAGTGTTAACCCCAGTCATTTCCTTTTTCTTGTATTAAACTGCTTTTATGGAATTTAATATTTAAACCTTCATGATCAATAGAATTCCACAATTCTTCGCCGCAGAAGTAATGACATCCTGACTTCAAACACGAATATTACCACTGTTAATTCCAGTTTATGGGTTAAGGAGCAGGTAATTCTAAACGCTGTCAAGTCTCTCAAGTGGGGAGATATTTTGAAATACCTTCATTAGCCATCAGACTTGACCACATAAACTGGTTATGGATATAAGGGTTTAAGGTTCTGTCCCAACAAGAAGTAGGATACCAGAACTTATCACAATTTCACATTTATCCTTCGAACACAATCTATTTTCAATCCATATCAATTAATCCGAATTCATTTCACATACCAGAGATATTCTTACTTTGAATACACATTGTATTCCAATGTAACTTGTATTCAGAATCTATCACATTTCAAGCTTGTCTCATTTCGTACATCAATTATGATAAAGCTCTTTCCTTATTCCAATGAAGTCTCGCGTCCCAAAACATTAGCATAAGCAATTTACAATCCTTTGACTCGATACATAATTTCATATTTTAAAATCTCTTTATATCTCAATCGCTGAATCATCTTGACAGTTTTAGGTTTTTCCCACTGGTTTATAATCCTTGTTTGGGGAATCCGATTGACACTTATTCTTAATCCAACATGACCTAGAAGACTCTGAGTCTCCTTAAAAATTAACACCAGTACACTCCCAAGTTGGTCACTCAATCTATAATACTCTTTTCATATAGTCCTCGTAATTGCTTTTTCAGCATTTCTAATTTAATCAAAGTCATTTAGTATAGTGATCTGAATAATTAATTCTATACCACTGCTAAACCAATTTCAAACTTCATCTTTCAATTTAGTGGTAATTCTAATAGATCATCCAAAAACGTGTCAGAAATCCCTCTGTCTACTGTGGTGTCTTTTTACTCCGGACACACCCTAACTTTATCAATCATATAAACAGTGTGACCTTCGCTTATTCTTTTAATTCTGAAATTAATCTTTTCAGTTACAATGACTATTCTATCACTCTCATTGCTTCCTTAGTATATCACTTTTCTGTGACTCTCTTTACGTTTCCATTTTTTTTGTAACCTCGAAATATACATTTCATATTATCGTAGTTGCGTCTTGTGCACTGCTTCCTCAAAATAACATCCAATGAAGCTAATTTAGTTCGGTTGAGGATTCTTAGTACCTCCTACGAGTTTCCTGGACTTCTTCCATTTTACATATCTACTTATCCAGATTTATACTCTTTTAATTTCATATTCATTCTCGGACTCATTTTCTCATGTCTGATTCAGTCATTTCAATTATAATTTTTAATATGCTTCATCCAGAATGTGTTGCTGTCTAAAGGCCTCTAAAAACATTTCTCATGTATTTCTCTAATTTTTGGCTCTCGGGTTAAATCGAGAAACTTCCCTCCGAGTTTGATTTTCCATTTCAGTACTGATGCTACAAGGGCTACTTTCTTTATAGTAGCGCACTTTAAAAATTCGTGTAACTTTCCCAATTATTTACCAAAAAAATTGCAAAGAAACTTTCTCGATAGAGTTACTATAAAATTCCATAGGATTTCTCTGTCTCACTTATCCAATCTTCCACTATCATTGGATTTCTTAACTCCACTAAAAAACGGAGGCTTAAACTTCTGAAGTTGTCTCTATTAGGTTTACAATCGTACCCAACGAATCCATATAAATTATTCTAATTCATTTATTCCAGTTTTCCATCACATTTGAATTTTGACTCTAGTATATAATAGTGTACCATCTTTCGAAATTAACTCGGTCGTTCTCCTGGTCACACCTTAATCATTATCATTATCACAGGGCTACTATCACTTGACCCGATAATATCATCATCGTTTCCACGTCCCGCTCAAATCTTACGAAGCAGACTTCAAAATTTCCATTGAAACTATAAGATGTACACTAAGACAAGGGTTCATTACATCTCTCGAGCCTATCTCTACGGCCTCGAGGAATGGTTCATTTCCATCTGCCAATGTGGCTATAATACTAATCAGCTATATCTATCAGTTTCCCTTCATTCACTGACACAATTTTCATAAAACACAGTCAGGTATACCCGTTTGTATCTAAACAATGTACAGTAATGCCGGGGATGTGAACTTTCTAAGTCTTTTTCACTTTCAATATCGACTCGTATCAGGCCAACTTTGCTCTGATACCACTTTGTAATTACCCGAATTTATAGACATTTTTCGATTGGGCTACAAGTCGATATTAGGTCAGAACAGTGTTCAGTGTGATTAAATTTTTTTTCGCAGTAACATATTTAAATAGAATATGTTCACATTCCTCAGACACATCTTGTATTGCATTACTGTACTTACATAATTTTAGATACAAAAGAATTTCTTACAACTGGGTATACCTTCGATGCAGAAATACGCTCCGTAAAATCTTAACTATGCGGAGCCTTACTAATGGAAGTGATCCCAGCTATAGAGGAACTTTATGGAGGAAACTAAGGGGGGTGAGCTCAACATGCTCAGTAACAAAAACCCCATAGCAGGTAGATAAATACACTACCTATGAAAAATATATATATTTTTATATTTACCAAATCCGAAATATTTTCACAAGTATACAGATGATTTGATAATTTCTCAGATACTAGATTTCATAATTCAAAAAATAGATTTAGCATCGGCAAAAGCACAAATAGTAGAAACAGATTTTTCAGAAACATAATATGTATCAGTAATACATTTAACTACTGTTATAAATCCAGAAAGCTCAGAGTTTTTCAATAGCAAAACAAATAGATTCTTAGATATTTCAATTCAAGCAGACAATTTAAATAAATATTTTCAAATAGACGAGACAAGGCATGCATGCTATAACAGATATCAGAAATGACTATTGACCAATGTTGGTGACTCCAGGCAATTCACGAGCCAGGTGTGCCGGGATGTCAATCGTCGTAGGAGTGGTCAGCTACCCAAACGGCTCACAGATCAGAATGTCCGAAGACCAAAAACAGAATCAGAAACACAGTACATCGTACTTGTGGACCACAGATACAGATATACATACAGAACATAAGTGCAGCATGATCTCACCAACGCCTTTGTCTCAAAATCAGTGCGAGACGGACAGTACGACACACAGTCAGTACGCGCTCAAGCACATTTTATCAGAATAATTTTGTAACAGATCATTTTCCTTAAATCACATATAAATTCATTTGTTTTATGAAATCGTTCAAAACAGGCTGACTAGCCCTTTTTCGAAAAAATCTCAAAAGACGATCTTTGAAAATTCAAAATTCAAAATTCAAGATTTTCAATAATTAAAACCGAATTCAAGTCATATCGTAATTTTTGTAATCATTAAAATTTAGTCCATAAAATTTGATTGTTCAACTAAGCTAAAATCTCTAACTTTTCAGTCATAAAGCTCAACTTAGTCTTTTCGATAATTTCGGTACTGCGAAATTCAACCTAAATTTTATATCTACAAATATACCAAAATTACGCATATTTATCTCTAGCAGCGATGAGAATTTTCCTTACCTCGGTGTCTATCTGTAGTCCTCGATTATTTTCAACATAGCGAGTCGACGGGTCCGGTCCACTCGATTTATTTTTTCGAAATTTTGTACCGATATTTTCGAATAAATATTTTTGAATTATCTTCCTCGGGCTTCTTTCCTTCCTCCAAATATACATATACATATATATATATATATATATATAAATTTTACTCTTTCTTTTTCTTTTTTCGATTACTATTCATTTCATTTTTTTTGAATATTCCCTCCAACTCCTTTTCTTCCTACCCGAGCTCACTGTTCAACACCTCCTGACTCTGCCATCGTCACATCCATCTTGTTCGGCCGCCACTACCATCCTCCTCTTTGCTTCCTTACCCCTCTCGCTGCCCCTGTTTTTGGTGTTTCCTGCTCCACCGTCCGCCACTATCATTCGTTCACCTCTGTTTTTGTCATTCTCGGGTTTGTGCCTCTCCTTCTTGATTCTGTCACCATCGGCTTCTAGCCTTCCTCTATCCACGAAATGAAACTCCCCTTGCAGCCATGTTTCTCTATTTTCCAACCTCTGTTTCCAGTTCTAATCAACACCGAACAACAACTCATGGTCTCGCTTCCTCTATCCTCTAGTTCTGGATCGTTTGTTTTCTACACCAGTTCGGCTCTTTCTCTTCTACTGTCTATCTTGCCTCTCACAGATACATAGGTTCTCTTGTTTCGGTCACGCCAGGCTCAACCTTATAAAACCCCGATGGCCACCGTTCTTGCCACTTAAAACTCTCAAATCATGTTGAGACCTGCACCGCTAATCCTTGGCTCTCGATTTAGTTATAAGTTTTTCATCCCATCGTTCGCCCTCTCTTCCTCACGTCTCCTTCCTTGCTATCTCAGCTACTGCCTCCCCTCTCTGTTCAGCTCAGCTTTCGGTTCCCTAACCACCAGCCGAGGGCCATCGTGGCTGCCCCCTTTGCTTTAGCCCTCTTTTCTGTTCTCCACTAAAACCTCCTCTTCTCGATTTTTCTTTTACTAATCATCATGCCTCCACTTCTGTTTCATTTCCTCAGCCTTGCTCCAATCGTTTTTCAACCTCTCACCGAACCAGTATAGGTGTTTAAAACCAGCCACATAGTCTTCTGTTATGTATGTATAAATGTTTCTTTGTTATCATTCTCTCGGTCATATTGTTTTTAAAATTGGTGCACATCCTAACCTACCCACCAGCTATCATTCTGTACATCGTTTTCACGTTTTCCAACCCTTAATCAACTAACCTTACTTGTTTCAGTGCAAATGTTGGCGTGAGGAAATTGGAGAGTGGTTCGGTTGTTTCAGTCTAAATCATATACCCTCAATCTGTCTCCATCACTTATATATATATACTTATTTATTTATTTATATATATATTTTTCTTTTTTAAAAAAAAATAAATACTTTATATATATTTTATATAATCAAAATAAATGTATAATTATATATACATTTATATCAACATAAATTTATATATTCATTCCTAGAGTTAATATATCTTTAACTGGATTAATTCTCCCAAGTCTCACTATGGGATGATAAAATTTTAATTTAAATCTTTGGATAATGGGACGAAATTTTTAATATCGATGATTAATTTATTAATCGTGTATAAAACCAAGTACATAAAATTTAGGGTATTTACATTTTCGCTTCAAGCCCTTGCTCATTTTCTCTGTGGCTTACCTCGCGCATTTTTCGCTTCAAGCCTTTTGTTTGAGTGCTTAGCTTACCTCGCGCATTTTTCACTTGAAGCTCTTGCACATTTTTTCGTGGCTTACATTGCGTACTTTTCGCTTCAAGCCCTTTTCTTGGGTGCTTAGCTTACATCGTACACTTTTCGCTTCAAGCTCTTGCATATTTTCTTCATAGCTTACATCTCGCACTTTTCGCTTCTAGCCCTTGTTTGAGTGCTTAGCTTACATCGTGCACTTTTCGCTTCAAGATCTTGCACTTTTTCTTCATGGCTTACATTGCGCACTTTTCGCTTCAAGCCCTTGTTTGGGTGCTTAGCTTACCTCGCGCATTTTTCACTTCAAGCTCTTGCATATTTTCTTTATGGCTTACATAGTGCACTTTTCGCTTCAAGCCTTTTGTTTTGGGTGCGTGGCTTACCTCGCGCATTTTTCGCTTTAAGCTCTTGCACATTTTCTTCATGGTTTACATCGTGCACTTTTCGCTTCAAGCCTTTGTTTGGGTGCTTAGCTTACCTCGCGCATTTTTCGCTTCAAGCTCTTGGACATTTTCTTCATGGCTTACATCGCGCATTTTTCGCTTCAAGCCCTTTTCTTGGGTGCGTGGCTTACCTCGCTCATTTTTCGGTTCAAGCCTTTGCACATTTCTTCGTGGCTTACCTCGCGTATTTTTTGCTTCAAGCCCTTTGTTTGTTGAGTGCGTGGCTTACCTCGCGCATTTTTCACTTCAAACTCTTGCACTGTTTCTTCATGGCTTGCATCGCGCACTTTTCGCTTCAAGCCCTTTTCTTGGGTGCTTAGCTTACATCGCGCACTTTTCGCTTCAAGCTCTTGCACATTTTCTTCATGGTTTACATCGCGTACTTTTGGCTTCAAGCCCTTGTTTGGGTGCTTAGCTTACCTTGCGCTTCGCTTCAAGCTCTTACACATTTTCTTCATGGCTTACATCGTGCACTTTTCGCTTCAAGCCTTTTTCTTAGGTGCGTGGCTTACCTCGCTTATTTTTCAGTTCAAGCTCTTGCACATTTCTTCATGGCTTACCTTGCGCATTTTTCACTTCAAGCCCTTTGTTTGTTGAGTGCGTGGCTTACCTCGCATGTTTTTTGCTTCAAGCTCTTGCACTTGTGTAGCTGGTGCGATCAGTCATCTATCAATTATGTGAGAACCTTAATAGCCAATAAAATATCAATATGGCATACATCATAGTTCGACAAATTAAATTTTAACCCATAGTTGGATAACAAAAATTAACATTAAATGAAATAAAGTTTCACTGCAAGTGTAGTTACAAGTGGTTGGTATTCCACATTTTTTCTATCCTCTTACCTTGTGAACTTTCCATATTCTTCCAACGCATTGGGGATGGCTTAGGTAGCTTGGCGATGGTAAGGGTTTCTCTTCTTTGAACTTCCTTATATGTGGTTCAGTGTCGGTATCCTTTTCATAACTTCTTCTTGAGTGATATACTTATCTGCTCTAGAGAACAAGTTCGAGATCGTATTTAGTTGATCTAAAGATAGCGACTCTTGTAACTTTTCAGACCTTGTCCCTTGTAGCATAGCTGTCACAGCTACTCTAACTTGTAGATCACGTACTTCAAGAGTAGCATTACGGAACCGATCTACATAGCTCTTGAGTGATTCCTTGCTCCCCTGCCTTAAGGTAAGCAGATAGGTAGCCTCTTTCCTTTTATGACTTTTTATCACAAAAGCCTTTAGGAATTCGCTTCTTAATTGATTGAAAGACAAAATAGACCCCTCCGGCAAACTGTTAAACCACTTTAGTGCGTGATCAATTAAGGTTAAGGGGAATGCTCTACACATAATCTCATCCCCCCATCCATGTAATAGCATCAATGACTCATAGTTCTGAATGTGGTCATAAGGGTCAGTCTTTCTCGTATACGCCGTCATCAATGGCATCTTGAATTTTGGGGGCAGCGATTTTCCCATGATCATTGTACTGATTGAGATTCTCCTCCTCTGATTTTCTTCGACTGGAACCAACCTTTTCTCGTCTAAGATTCATTCCACTATTTTTTTTCACGTCTGTGGCAACTTGTGCCTTGGACGCAGGTCTGTTTTACACTTTCTTAGCATCATATGAATCAACTTGGTCGCAGTCCATAGCTTTTCTCCCGTTACCCTGAGTTTGATTTTGACGAGTCTGAGGTAGAAAGTTTACCATTCCAGTTTCAAGGTTCCGTGTTGGATCTATTTTCGAGTCTGTCCCAACATGAGACCTTGTCATTCCCACACCTTTGATCCCATTGTTTGGCGGGCCATTTGTGTTCTAGGGCCAAGGATCTTTAGCGCCCAAATATCCAAAATCTACTATAGTCGGACCCTTAAGGTTTCTAGTACTTTGGCGTCTTCGGTCACCAATAATCTCCCGTGTTGAATTTCTTGTACCATGACGTCACAGTTTTTTGACGCCTTGATATCTCTAGTTTATTAGAGTCTCGCGTATGGGGTCTGCCGTAGCTTGGCACCGAAGGCCTTCCGAGGCATCACGCACAGGGTCTCCCATACCCTGATGCCTCATGTCTTCCTCGGTCTCACACATAGGGTCTCGTGCGACCATACCTTGAGGGTCTCGCGAAACCAGGCCTAGAGGGTCTCGCGTAAAAGGGTCTTACGCGAGCTGGCATCCTCGTGTTATGAGTACGCCACGTGGCACATGAAGAAAATGGGGGGTCTTGCGCAGCCATGCTGTGAGGATTTTGTGCACCCCTGCTGCGAAGGTCTGGCACAGGAGCACCATGAAAGGTTACCGTAGGAGTGCGGCGAGGGTCTGTCGAGGGAGTGCGGCGAGGGTCTATCGTCAGAGGACCGCGAGGGTCTTCCGTGGGTGTGCTGCGAGGGTTTGTTACGGGAGTGCTGCAAGGGTCTACCGCTAGAGTGCTGCAAGGGTCTACCACGGGTGTGTCGCTAGGGTCTGCTGCGAGGGTTATCGCGGGTGTATCGCGAGGGTCTGCCACCAGAGTGTTGCGAGGGTCTGTCACGGGTGTGCCGTGAGTGTCTGCCGCCAGAGTGTTGCGAGGGCTCACGCACCCCTACCGTGAGGGTCTTTTGCACCCCTGCCGTGAGGTTCTCACGCTCGCATGCAGTGAGGGTCTTGTGCATGAAGACTTACGTTGCCGTGAGGGTCTCACGCTTCCATGTCGTGAGGGTCTTGTGTGCGAAGACTTATGCTGTCGTGAGGGTCTTGCCCACTAAAGCCTGTGTTGGTGTGAGGGTCTTGCGCGTCAGGTCTTTGCGCAGTTCGCCCTTCTCCTACCAAATTTTAGACGGTCAGCGGCAGGTTCACTTGCCGAAAAGCTCCCTTGAACAAATCAACTATAGTCCGCAGGGCTTCGACGGTCTCTTCCCCCTGCTTCTGCATGGCTTCGAATTCGGCTACGGGAATTGTCATCAGATTCGTCTCTCGCTCCCCTTGGACTCCATTCCCCAAGTCACCAATTGTAGAGCTCACCGTATCTTCATTCTCATCGCTGCTGAACATGTCCGTACCATTGTTGTAGAGCTAAAACTTTTCTTCCATTTCCCACAGATGGAGCTAATTGTTGTTGCTCGATTACAACGGTGATAAATTGTTGACATCTTCGCCTTAATCTTTGTGTCACGTGCTACTAAAGATTCTGCAAGAAAAAGAATGATCAAAGGGACGCAGGGGTTGTTCCCTGCGTTGGCACTCCAATGCTTAAGTCAGCCAGAGAATTGGGCAGAGTTTCAGTAGTAAAATTCAGCACTTGGTTAACGAATTGTACCTGACACCTATTTATAAGGATTTACTCTATCATTAATTACATTTTTACCCTTTTTATCTTACTCAGGGCTTGTATCATTTCTCATATGATTTCTTCGCACGTCACGTGGTATATTCTTCGTGTGCCACGTGACGCACTTTTATTATTCTTTTATCATGTACAACACATGTTTTTGTTTTTTCAATTTTCATTTCATCTTTTTTTTTTGGATTTATTTGTTCAATTATTTTGTTTATTTATTTGTTCAATAATATTCTTTGATAAAAAGAAAATGAAAATATTCATATGAATTATCTATTTTTTTGACATGTGTATTATCTTTAATATTATATTTAATCATTTTAAATTAATTTAAAATTTAAAAAAATTTAAGTGATAAATTATTTGTATTTTTACTTATATTTTTACTTTATTTGCCTTTTATGTTTAAGAATATTATAAATAAGGTTTTTTTTTTTTCATAATCTTAAGAATAGAGTTTTTAACTTTAGTAAAGACATCTGAATTCAAAAATTAAAATTAAATCATTTTCAAAAATGAAACATTAACCAAGAATTTATTAATGATTGATGTAGTACAAATTGTTTTAATTAAGGTTATAGCTATTCAATTTATTTATTTAATATTTAAGATTTGTTATATTTACTTTTAAAATTATTCTAATTGGTATTTGATTTTAAATTATTTTTTTATTTTTGTATTCTATATATGCATCAATTTTTTAATACATTATTCAACATGTGTTTCAAAATAATTTTTTATAATTTTATTCTATATTTGTCAGGTAGGGATTTCCTTAAAAGTTTCGAACAAATTTTTCATTTTTTATTACTTAGGTTTGCCTACATCCAGTGTAGATTCTTACTTAACCAATATATATATATATATATATATATATATATTGTGAAACCCAATTTTTCGTACTAATATTCATTTAAAAGCTAAGTCAAGATCTAAGACTTATCTAAATGTTCATATAGGGCCCGGAGTAATCGAGACGCTCAGTATAGTGGCATAAAGCCCAAGACACGAAAATTGAGGTAAGATCTCAAATTTAAGTAATATTCAAGGAAGTACGTTTTGGTGTTTAGGAAGTGAAACTAAGGTATTGGAAGTAAAAAGTTAGTAAAACTCAGGTTTGAGTTAAACCGAGCAATTAGGCCCAAAAATAGAAATAAATTCTCAAAATTAGTAAAAATTATTCTGAGGCCATAGGAAATTATTATAAGGCATAATTTACATGGAGAATGAAAATGGAGTGGAAATATTGAGATCTCGATGATTGAATTAATTTTTAAAGTAAACTGAAAACCTTAAGTCATTTCAATTAGTAATGACTAAATTGCGCAAAATGGGCTCAATCGGGGAACTTTTCTTAAACAAGTGGGCATCAATTTTTATGAGACATACTAGAGAGTTAGTATAACACTTTAGAAGTGGAAATTTGGAGGAAATTGGGTGAAAATATTTTGAATGGATTTTCTAAATAAATGTTGATCTATAGCTTAGAACCTTTGCTGGAGCAAAAAGGATTGGTCAAAGTTGGTCAATTAAGGTAAAAGTTGATGGAAGAAGATGATGTTGAGATATGTTGATGTTGGTCGAATTTAGGTGATTTTTTCTTCAGTAGAATTTGAAGAAAAAAATTTCTTGACACTTGTGTAGGTTCATCTAGCATGTGTATGATAGGGTAGTGATGAAATTTGGTTGTGTTTGATGTTGTAGACAATCAAATTAATACCGAAAAGGTCTTGTTTACAACCTAGTTTAGTGGAAAACTGAAAAGTATGAGAATTCATAAATTGGTATGTTGACAAGTGTGAATTGGAGACTTGAATAACTAATTAGTTTGTTAAGTTATGAAATTGAAGTTAAACGAATAAAAATTATTAAAATTAGCTTAAACTGGTACTTTAATCGGTAAAATCGAGAAAGTAGTAAAAATGGCCACAAAAGGGCTCGATTGACATGGTTATAAATGAATAATTATATGAAATAAGGATAATATGAAAACTAATTGGATTGTTTGTGGCAGCTTGAGGTATCAGCATGCAAAACGAGGCAAACTCGAGACTAGACGATTTATCGTTCCCCTAGCCCCGTTCAGGTAAGGGATGCAATTTAAAGTAGTAATGACATCTTGTACATATTTATATCGCATGAAATGATTTAATAAATGTATGAAGAGTTTTTGAGGAAAATCGAGCATTCCATTAGAAATTCCCGAAAGGAATAGAAACCAAGTTTAATCCTGAACCCAACCGTTTTTGGTATATCAAGTGTGAGTTTTGATACACTAATATTGTAGATTAGAAACTTTATGATTTTAAAATTTCAATTTCAAATGATTTTATGTAAGTGTTAAAGCAAGTAAAGAAGTAAGGTTTTTCTGAGACTAGAGGCCTACCCCAATAGCATATCCTTGTGCATATCATGCCCGCTACTTATGGTGCTCTGGCTTCGCAACCTGTAGTGCTTGTTACGTTTTGCCTGTGTAGTGTTTGTCTCCACTTTTGTGGTGTTTGACTTTGCTACACGTGGCACATGTTTCGTAGTATCTCGTGTCCGCACAGTATGCAAGTAAGTATGTTACTCGCACGGTGAGTGCCACTGGTACTCGTGCCCTAGCTATGTGCTAGTTTAAAGTTTATTCAGATACTATGCTTATTTTTTGTATGACCCTGATCCCATCTACAGCTCCTACCATGGCCATCGGTACTCTATTCCCTCTACGGAGGATGACGTATGTTTGCATGATAGCTATCCGGACATAACCTGGTCTCCATGTTTTAATGTATGAACATTTTGAGTATGAAAGAAAGTAAGTAAGAAGTATGTGAATTTTAAGTAAGTAAGTAAGTAAGTAAGTAAGTATGTATGTATGTATGTATGTATGTATGTATGTATGTATGTATGTATGCTATATTTCAAAGCAAATAAGTACGTAAGTTGCTAAAGTAAGCATGTATGTAAGTATGTTTTATTTTAAAGTTATGTAAATCGAATTTCATAAGTATGTATGTAAAAATGTTTTATTTCAAAGTAAGCAAGTAAGTTTATGCAAATGGATTTCAGTAAGTATGAAAGCATGTTAACCCTAATTTTTCACATGTTTTTGGGATTGTCAAAATTTCTTTAAATACCTTCCTTACTGAGCTTTATCAGAAGCTCATTCCTTTTTTTTCCTCCATTTCAGATTACCTGCAATAGAACTGCTCAGTTACTTACGGAGTACTCGAGTAGCCTCTCAGACTACTTTCAATACACGCTCAGGTATATCCTCTGAAATGTATTTCCAGACATTGGTAATGTACAAATACTGGTTTGTATATATATACTTTTGGGATGAAATCAATTGTCTTACGGATTAGTATGTAAATGATTCGGGAAGTAATAAATGTCGATGGTGTAGTTATGAAGAATATGTATGGTGGAGGATAATTAAGTAACCTACACTTTACAAGAATGCAACTTAAGTAGGAAAATAAGAATTTAAGGAAAAAGTTAGCCCCTATTTTTGCACTTTCGGGGTGTCATAGTTAGCGTGGTATCAAAACAAAGGTTGTCTAGTACTATCAGTGTTAAGTAGTTAAAGTGTGATTACATCCCAAGTATCTGTACTTGTCGGTTATAAATTGTATATACTTGTTATAGCTGTAATTGAAATCCCTTGGTATTGGCGCAGAGAGCCTTAATACCTGGATGAAGAGGCTTGAGCAGGGTATGCAAAGCATAAAAGAGGGGCTTAATACCCTCATAGCTATGTTTGCCCAGCAGTTTGGGGCAAATGCTTCAAATATTGGTGCTATTGCGCCTACACATCCTCTTCCACCTCCTCCTCCATAGGTCCCTTCGGCACCTTCTGTCGCTTAGTCGCTAGTACATATTGGGACAAATGACAGAGATAAAATCAGAATGAAGGAATTTCTTATTATGTACCCTCTAGAGTTTAAGGGGGTGAAGGACCCAGTACAGGCTGAGGAGTGGCTGACAGATCTAGAGAGGATCTTTGAGTGCTTGGGGTGCTCAAATTCAGAGAGAGTTAGTATGGCCACCTACATGCTTAGCAGACAGGCTGGTGTATGGTGGAGAACCACCAAAACATCATTGATTTTTCGGCATCTGGAGATTTCATGGGGAATTTTTCTATATGCTTTTACTGGTCAGTATGTATCGCCTACTGCTCAAAGGAAGATGCAGATAGTTTCTAGATTTGACACAGGGTAGTATGACTGTAGATGAGTATGAGAACAGATTTTCTACCCTTATGCAGTATAACGCCGAAACAGTCAGAGATAAGCAGCGCCACGCACAGAGGTTTCTGTACATGTTGAGACCCGCCATCCAAGATAGACTACTCAGACTCCGTATTACAGAGTTTGGTGATGCTCTAGAGTGCGCGAAATATGTAGAGAGGGGTCTCGACATTACATAGGCTCAGTATGGATCCTGTGGGAAGCTTAAGAGCAAGGGCAAGAGAGTGAAGTCCTCTAGAACAGAACCGAGAAGACCTAGGACTCCTGCTACCACCCCTATGATCTCCCGGAGCCACCAGACGACTAGCAGGAGTTGCCAGGAGTGTGGCAAGATGCACAATAGTCCTTGCCTGTGGCGATCGGGTGTTTGTTTTAGATGTGGAGAGAGATGACACTTGATTAAGGATTGTCTGCTATTGCTGACTCCATAGCCTTGAGATCGACCACAGCCACCGCTAGAGAGATAGACACAGACTTCTCAGAGGCAGGTCCCCCAGAGATAGGCTACAACAGCTGAAAAAGGGTAAGAAGCCTGTCACTCAAGGACGTGTCTTTTCTATTGACCAGGAAACAGCAGATGCCTCGTTCGATGTCATGAAAGGTAATTTTCTTGTCTGTAATCATAAAGCTTATGTTCTATTTGACCTTGGGTCCACACACTTATTTACCTCGCCTCAATTTGTAAAGTGTCTGCATTTAAAATCCGAGCCTTTAAATTATGTATGTCATATTAGTACTCATATGCATGAGACACAAATAACTAATAGAGTGTGTAAGAACTATGAAATTGAGGTAGGAGACAGGGTAATGATATCAGATCTAATCTTACTAAACATGTACGACTTTGATGTAATTTTGGGTATGGATTGGTTAGCTGCCACTAGAGTAAGTTTAGACTGCTATACCAAGACTGTAACCTTCTCCTAGCCTGATAAATTTGAAGTATGTTTTACAGTTAAGAAATAAAATATACGATATTTTGAAGTATGAAATTGGTGTAACCATTGATTTTTTATTTCATGAAGGTCATGTAGCTTTTGTCTCTGATACAAGCCAAGAACATCCAAGTATTTAGGATATACCGATTGTTTGTGATTTTTGAGATGTGTTTTCAGATGAATTACTGGGGTTACCACCGGAGAGAGAGCTGGAGTTTACTATTGATTTAGTGTTAGATACCCAGCCAATCTCTAAACCTCCCTATAGAATAGCACCAGTTGAATTAGAGGAACTGAAGAAGCAGTTACAAGAGTTGCTTGACATGGGTTTATAAGGCCCAGTGTGTCACCTTAGGGATCTCTAATTCTATTTGTCAAAAAGAATGATTGTAGCCTTCGGTTATGTATAGACTACATATTACTGAACAAGGCCACAGTAAAGAACAAGTGCCCCTTGCCCAAAATAGATGACTTATTTGATCAGGTGAGAAGGGCTTGTCATGACCCTCTTCATCCAAAATCACTAAATATTTTTTTGCATTTTATTCATTTAATTTACCCTATCGTGAATAGTTTTCCACACCAAACAGTTGAGCTATGATTCAGAGCCAGTTATCTCTTACCATACACAATATCACATAACATTTATATTCAATAACTATAGACACTTAAATTGCTTACATTAACTTTAATAATTAATACATGTCTACAAATGTTTACATCCCCCAAATTTACATTTTCAAAAATATTATTGTGTTGTACTTGTTTAGATACAAACGACATTAATGTGTACACCTCTCAGCGATGAGCAGCAATGGATGCTGGGAGTGCAAGTCTCTGCTCGCTCTCGACCACTATGGATACTCTGTGGAGATGGAAAATGAAAGGGTGAGCAACCACATACTCAATAAGGAAATAATGTAAGTAGGTAGACAGCTACACTTTCTACGTACTTATAATGACGTGAGATCAAAATCATTTATATCTTGAGCATAAGGTAGATCAAAACCATGCCACATGAATATGTACATAGTATATGAAAAACTCATAAAACACACATGATATCAAATGGAAAATCAAACATATAAAACATCTTATGCTCGTCATATCAAAACTCATCAAAATTCATTTATGTCAAATCTAATCTCGCTTTTCGGGAATACCCAGTGCATAAAATCACATTTTTGTTTTACAAAACCAATTCACGGGTGTCACCCCTCCTTCGGGTCTACCCCAAGTCTATCAATAAAACATAATATCAAGCATGTAGGTTACATTTCAAAATAAATTGGGGATAATAGCCATATATATAAATCCTTGTGATCCCAGGCTACGTGGATCCGGACGTGCGGGGCATCACAACTACAACGAGTGGTGAGGTCAACCCTACTCGTGCAATAACTCAACCAACTAGTCATCAAGACTACACGGTACAGCGTACTCCATGTGACATAAATGGTACAACGTACTCTATGAACCCACACGATCTGAGGGTGCCTGCTATAGGTCTTAGCCCACATCATTGTCAAGGGTGCCTGCCATAGGACTTAGCCCACATGACTGTTTATTTGAGGTGCCTGTCATAGGACTTATCCCTATCATGGATCGGGGGCGCCTGCCATAGGTCTTAGCCTCCTTATATGTCAGGACCCATTCTCAATCCAAGACTTTAACCAAAAACACTACAAATTTTTCGCATTTTTAACTTACCTTTCCGCTCTTCAATGGTTGGGCTGTGATTCGATGTCAGAGTCCTCACTTACCACATCATCCAATATCATACATACATGTCAACATACTATTACTGACTGTACTTGCTTTTATTATATATGTAAGAATATATAAAATCTAATACAAATACATTCCCCATAATATATAATGTATACATCACCGTGCTGTTTCTATGTTTAGATACACAACTGTACATAATATGTATACCTAGCGATCGATAGGAACTAACAGTGGACTCGGGATACTGTCCCTCGATAGCTCTCGCTCTACTGCTGACGCTCTGTAGAGAGATGTAAAGAAAGAGGGGTGAGCATACAACGCGCTCAGTAAGGAAATCAGGCAAGCAAGTAGATATCAACACTATATACTCAAAATAATGCTATGCCTTGAAAACATTATTTCCTTTACTCGCTTTAAAAGCATGTCTTGAAATATAATATATATACTTGTACAGAATAAATCCCATGTACAGAAAATCATGCTTTCTTTCTCAAATGTAGGCATGTAGTGCAAAACAATGCATCGTATATAAATCATGCCATTATGTAAATCATGCCATGTATATTTAAATCACAATAAATATGGCATCAAATGATTCACAACACAAAATCGGAGTCGACCCATCGCTCAGGTCTGTCTGCAGTTTAAATCATTCAATCAATGTGATATATCATGTAAGACTCTGCGGTTAAGTGCAAATAGTATCCTGGACTATGATCATATCTGACATGTGATCCCAAGCAACACAGATCTCGGTGTGCGGGGCATCACTGCTGCAACGGGAGGGGGGTCAGTTCATCACAACCGTCAGCTATATCCTCTTCAACTCCACAACAACACACGGTACAGCGTACACCTCGCGCCACTCAGGCATGGTACAAAGTACACCCGTGGACCCGTCCTCACGGCCAGAGTGCCTACCATAGGTCTTAGCTCTCGCACCCGTGGAATATCAACATCATAGTCAGGGTGCCTACTATAGGTCTTAGCCCTCGCGCCTGTGGAAATATCATACCACATCTCAAATACCCTCATGTTGGCCATCCTCTCAAAATGTGACACTCAGTCACACAAGAATGCGGCATGAATAGGTACCATGTATATAATATCACATACAGTGTGCGCCCTCGAGTGCGACACACAGTCGACACTACGCTCGAACACTATTTCATATCACAAACTCAACTCTAGTGCGAGCAATCTCCAGCAACTAGGTCAATGCATAGTTCATGTATTAAATCAATTACGAGCAATAGCTCCAGTACTATGCTATGCATAATATCATCAAATCAAGTACGAGCCATAGCTCCAGTACTATGTCATGTATAAACCATGAAGAATCGAGTACGAGCAACGCTCCAGTACTCTGTCATGTATCTCATGTAAAACTCGAGTACGAGCTAATCGCTCCAGCACTCTGTGTCATGCATATATCATTAAAAGCTGAGTACGAGTAAAACTCCAGTACTCTATCATGCATGTCATGGAAATCTAGTGCGTATAAAAAATCCAGCACTACTGTATGTGGAAAACATATGAAATCCAGTGCGAGCTATGCTCTAGCACGATTCATTCTCACATAATATGATAGATGGCTCTTTAAAAGGGATTGTTTATAAAACATCAAAATCAGCACTATAAAGTGTGCTTAAGTCACATCAACCTTAAAATCATTAGCCCATCTATTTATTTTCATTGTAAACAGCAATTAAACACTCACAATAATTGTTTCCATGCTTTTTGCAACTTTTCACAAAAGTTGACTTTTTTGACTAACTAGAGGCAAAATCATAATTTGCCACTATCGGGTCGCAATAATTATTATTCACTTTCTCTGACCCTCAGAGTTTTTAAGTGAATGTAAAAGCAGACGAAAATACGTGCAGGTATCTCTAACTACTCGCAAAAGTCCCTTACCTCGGATCACGTCACGTGACCTCACTTCCTTTGTGCTGCTAAATCCCGCAGTCCGATCAGCTCTCAATGTAAACTTCGGACCTGTAAATAACCATTCCTCAGGTTAATTAAACTTTTCCTATTGTATTACACATTAATACAGTCTATTTTCCCTTAATGGGCCTTAATAATCCTTAATGGGCCTAAATATACCTTAAGCCAATTTTCATTTTACTATTCACTTTTGTTGGGCCTATAGGGCTTGTGGGGCCCACCAACTCTTATTGGGCTTGTCCTTGGCCCATTACACCCTATTGGGCCTAAAATAATTGGGCTTGACCCATTGGGCCTCTCGGCCTCATGCCATGGCCGAGCTACTCATGTCTCGGTTTTACCATGGCATGCCATCCATGCCTATTATTTAGCCATTTTCACTTAGGCATTTTCACAAACACTTGGTAGGCAACATTACCAATAATCACATAATTCATTTAGGCATTTTATCAAACACCTTGATTGCCAACAAATTACATGTATTAATTAATCAAATTGATTAATTCTAATTACACCATTAACATTAATACATGTACACTAATCCATTTATGTCTTAAAATCATATTGACATAATTTAACATCCCATTACTCACTCTCGGCCTAACCCACTTCATGCTGATTAAATATGTTTCAATGCTTAAAACATATATCAACATACTTGAAATCATTCATACATTAACATATATGAAATTGGAAATTAGAAAATATACCAATTGTTGTGTTCACCCTTTGGCCGAAACTTTGGAGGCTCTCGGTTTGCACTCTATGGCTCCTTGATAGCCAATTCCAACATATGTCAATCTCCTTTCAATTTGGAACAACTTCCATGAAGAATGCAAGTTCCAAATATGCCTAATTCCTAGTGATTTCTAGTGAGAGAAAGCTTGGAAAATATATTTCAATGGTTTCTTCTTCTAGCCGGATTTGGTGTGATGAAGATGACAATGGTGTGGCTGAATTTATAAGCCATATACTTAGCCATTAAGCTTTACTTTTCAGCCATTAGGCTTGACTTTCCAAACCTTAGCCATGAGTCACCTTATGAGTCATAGTTAACTTTAACTATGGTTAGATATTTATCTCATGGGCTTTTCTATTTGGGCTTCTCGATTTGGGCTTACCTAATGGGCTTTCGGGCTGAAATTTTTTACTATGTCTCGGACCTTTAATTGTCTCAAAATTTGGCCGATCAATTGGTCCAACAATTCGGTCTAAAGGACCTAAGAATTTCAATATACGTTTAGTATACCTTAATGGGCTTTAAAATTTTCACCTTAGGCCCATTACGTTTTTAACCATCAAATTAAATCCGAAATCCTTTCGAATAAATTTTCCTTACTTTCGGGGATGATTATCTTATATTCTAGCCAAGAATATTTTTCCCCAAATTTTCCTCCACACTTAGGTTAATTTTTAACCATGATTAGTCAACTATGGTAAAAGTCCACTTTCTTAACTATAGTTGACTTTTTCCTGAACCATTGATCATGTTGACTTTTCCTTAAAATTTTGAGAGTGTCATATCTTATGTCTTACACTCTCGTCTTTATATTCCAATGGCTCCCGGTGGATAATTTCACCCGAGACACCTTATTTCGCCAAAAAGGTCCATTTTACCCTTTTTAGCTTTTACTCTCGTTTAATATGTTCGGGTCTAAATCAAGCTGACTTTTCTTCATGAGCCCTCTACGCTCTCTTATTTTAAGTTCTTATTTTCAGTCAGAATGATTTAGAATAACTCGGTTTAGGCTGTGATACCCGTTGTTCACATTAGGCATTTTATGTAGCTTTTGCGTGTTAATTCATTTCAATAACACTTTAAGTCTAGTAAATACTCTTCTTATGATTCAACTATAATTACATAGTTCATACACATAGGAATCATAAGGTACAAGCTACAAAAATCTAGGTCTGACATTATACCATGTTGGTAACCATTTCATGTCTCAAAACATGCGTGCGTTGTATCATCTCACTGTGACTCACAGTCTACAGGAGGCTACAACGCGGTTTTCTATAAAACATGTCAAATCTTCGTACGAGCAAAGGTCCAGTACAAATTTCATGCACAGTAAACCAATAAAACTAATGCAAGCAAAGCTCCAGCACTATCAGTATAAATCAAAGCATTTCATTTTGGTAAAAACATTAAATTCATGAAAATCCATGCATTTTTGGATCCTTACTACCCCTTTCATAAAAATCCTACCAAAGTAAAACTTATATTTCCTTCCTTATTTTTGGAACCTATCACAAAAATTCTTAATGCATTATTAGATAATAGGTAAAATTTACGCCCTATAATTCCCCTCAAAATACGAATAGCCACCTCTAGGTATTTACAAAACCCCCTTACCTCAAATCACGTCGAGCGTAGTACAAGTTCCACCGCTGGAAGCTTGTTCAATCCAACTTGCTCTTAATCCAGTCTCTGGAGCTGCAAACATTCATCAATCACTTCATCATAATTGATACATCTTATCGGACCTTATAGTGTTAAGCTTGATCCTCTTTCACGTTCGGCCAACATTGTACCGTTCCTAATAAATTTGGCTAGTAACTCACCTAGTTATCAAATCAGGCACTTGTTTAGCATGCTTAAACCTTAGTTCCTCTATTCATTCGTGCACATTTCATCACTTTGTCCAATCCCATAAATTTGATTCCACATAACCATCTCAATGTCATGTATACAACATTATTAACACCCTAGTATAACCCATTTATCATCAACTCAACCATATTATATCTTCTCACACTAAACCCATTCTAGGTTATGCTTGATTCATCACATTCTAGGTTTTTTCAGCCAATGATATACACACCAATCTACTCCTAACAACATCTTATTATACATATTTAGAGTTGGTGTATCGAGAACTCACCTAGCTTGACTTTTTCCTTGTCTGAACTTGGAGGATCCTTTTTGCCCCTTCAATCCAACTAGATGAGTTTTGATTCCAAGGTATGTTATTCTCCTCCTCAAAATGAACAACTCTAGATCTAATAGCTTTTTCCCAATTCTTTTTGGAAGGGAAGGTATTCTAGAGAGAGAAAGCTTGATATTTGGGTACAAAAAATGGAGGGGAAATGTTTGATTTGCTAAAGAATGAAGTTTTACCATCAAGTTTTTATAGATTAAGAGTGATGAGATCTATCTTCTAGGGTAGGAGATCGATCTTTCCTTGGTTTTAGCCATCGAATTCTCAGGTTTTGGAAGAGGGAGATCGATCTGCTCATTGGGGAGAGATCGATCTTGGCTTGGTAGAATCAAATGGAGATCGATCTGCACTTAATAGGGGATCGATCGCTGCTAGGTAAAGGCAAATACAGATTGATCTGCTCATTGGGGAGATCGATTTGACCTTAGCGGATTCACTTGAAAATTGTTCTACTTGAGCAAGGGATCGATCTGCCTTGAATAGGAGATTGATCTGGCCTTTGTCTGGGACATTTCCTGCTGCATTTTTCCAGATTTTTCAAGGAAGAACTTATGTTCGATTGCCTTACTAGTCATTTTGCAATCTATTCATACTTCGAGCATGGAAAGACTCATTTCCTATAAGTTTCGTGTTATGGAACTTGTGTGTATTGCTGGGAAATCAGAATGGATACACAAATTCGCAATCCATGCTTTATCATCTCATGTTTTAAGTCCTTATCTCCAGTTTAGATGCTTTAAGTTCTATTTGTTTAGTTTGTGGCCACTTCGACCCTTAATTAACCTTTACACGCATTCACGATACTCTTTCATTGTCATTTCCGATTCCCTCACATTTGCATGGTCTAAAATCATCTGTCTTATTATTCTATTAACATATAATAATGTCATACATACATGGGGTCTCACAGGGCTTCAATGTTTTCTAAAATTGATATGAGGTCAGACTATCACCAGTTGAGAATCAGAATGGAGGATGTGCCTAAGACAGCCTTTAAGACTAGATACGACCATTATGAATTCTTTGTGATGCCTTTTGGCCTGACTAATGCCCTTGCTGTTTTCATGAGTCTGAAGAATGAAGTATTCCGAGATTATCTAGATCTGTTTGTAATTATCTTTATTGATGACATCTTGGTTTACTATAAGTCTTGGAAGGAGCATGAACAGCATTTGAGCATCGTGCTCTAGACTCTTTGAGAGAAACAGCTGTATGAGAAATTGAGTAAGTGTGAATTCTGGCTGAAACATATAGCTTTCCTCGGTCATATTATATCCAAGGACGGGGTGTCAGTTGATCCATCTAAGGTTGAGGCAGTACTCAAGTGGGAGAGGCCGAGGACTGTGACAGAGATTCAGTGTTTTTTTAGGACTAGCAGGGTACTATCGAAGATTTGTAGAGGGTTTCTCTAAAATAGCAGCTCCACTGACTTAGCTCACACGTAAAAGGGTTATTTTTGTATGGTCAGACGCTTGTGAGCATAGTTTTCAAGAGCTCAAGCAGAGATTGACTTCAACACCTATCCTGACTATTTCGAGTGGATTGGGGGATTTGCTGTGATGCCTCCTATCAAGGTTTGGGATGTGTGCTTATGAAAAATGGTCGAGTGATAGCTTATTGTTCTAGGCAACTTAAGGACCATGAGCGAAATTATCCCACCCATGATTTGGAGTTAGCCGTCGTAGTTTTTTCTCTGAAGATTTGGCGGCACTATCTGTATGGTGAGAGATTTCGTATTTTCATTGACCGTAAAAGTTGGAAGTATATATTTGATCAGAAGGAGCTTAACATGAGACAAAGATGGTGGCTAGAGCTCCTCAAAGATTATGACTACGAGATTTTGTATCATCCGGGTAAAGAGAACGTAGTGGCAAATGCTCTCAGCAGGAAGGGTATAGTGTTGTATATGGTGGTCAAAGAATGGGAGCTATTGGAATAGTTCACTAGACTCAAGATTAGTGTTAAAGACGTAAATGTTGGATTTGTGGTTAGCCTGCGGATTGAGCCCAACATTTTAAATCAGACCAGGACAGAGCAGAGAAATGATGAGAAATTGTTGGACATGGTTAGCTAGGCAGATCAAGTTTCGTAGTCAGATTTTACGGTCTGTGATAATAGATTGTTGAGGTTCAGGGCCCGTATTTTTGTCCTGAGAAATGATGCCCTAAGACAGCAGATTCTAAGTCTCATTGTTCCCATTACACCATGTACCCATGTAGTACCAAGATGTACCAAGATCTTCGTAAGGTGTATTGGTGGACTAGTATGAAACGAGATGTAGTAAAATTTATGGCCAGATGTCTGGTATGTCAACAGGTTAAGATTAAGCACTAGAAGCCCGTAAGGTTACTTAAGTCGCCCATGCCTACGTGGAAATGGGAGCACATAATGATGGATTTTAATATGGAATTATCGCGACCCGAAGAGGTAATGACGCGATCTGGGTGATAGTAGGTAGATTGACTAAGAGTGCCCACTTCTTTGCCATTAAGAGTACAGATTCCTTAAGTTCCTTGGCAGAATTATGTCACAGAGGTAGCTCGATTGCATGGGGCTCCCGTGAGTATTACTTCGAATAGGGATTCCAAGTTTACCCCCTAAATTTTGGACACATTTTTAGGAAGCCACGGGATCTTAGTTGAATTTCAGCACCGCCTATCATCCTCAGACTGACGGTCAGTCCAAGAGGATTATTCAAGCCTTAGAGGATATGTTAAGGGTGTGTGTGTTGAATTTTAAGGGATCATGGGATGACCATTTGGCCCTTGCAGAGTTTGCCTATAATAACAGCTACCATGTTAGTATCGGGATGGCATCGTATGAAGCTCTATATGGTAGGAGATGCAGATTTCCAGTGGCTTGGGAAAAAGTGGGTGATCGAAAGATTATGGCTCTCGATCTTGTTAAATAGGCAGCTAAGAGCATTCAGATAATTTGTGACAGATTTAGGGATGCTCAGAGTGGACAGAAGAGTTACACCAATGTGCATAGACGGCCACTTGAATTTCAGGTTGGGGACTATGTGTTTTTGAAGGTATCTCCAAGCAAGGGCATTATGTTTTTTTGGAAAGAAGGGAAAGTTGAGTCCTAGCTTCATTAGTCCATTCGAGATACTAGAGAGAGTGGGAGATGTTGCTTTCCGGTTAGCTTTACCTCCACAGCTTTCTAGGATAAATAATGTCTCTCACGTCTCCATGTTGAGGAAATATAATCGGGATCCCTCCCATGTCTTTGAGTATGAAGCTTTAGACATTCAAGGAGATATGAGTTATATGGAAGAACCGGTCCAAATCCTCGACAAGAAGGAAAAGGTATTTCGAACGAAGAAAATTTTACTAGTAAAGGTTCTTTGGCAACACCATTCCATAGAAGAAGCAACGTGGGAACTTGAGAGCCTTATGAGGGAGAAGTACCCTCGACTATTTGGCGGACCTAACTGAATTTGGATGACCAAATTTTAAAAAGGAGGAGAGAAATGTGAAATCCAATTTTTGTACTAATGTTCATTTAAAAGCTAAGTCGAGAATGTCTAAGACTTATATAAATGTTCATGTAGGGCCGGAGTAACCAAGACGCTCATAATAGTGACACAAAGCCCGAGGCACAAAAACTGAGGTAAGATCTCAAATTGAAGTAATCTTTAAGAAAGTATGTTTATAAGTATGTTTCGGTGGTTTGGAAGTGAAACTAAGGTATTGGAAGTGAAAAAGCTAGTAAAACTCGAGTTAGCGCTAAACCGAGCAATTGGGCACAGAAATAGAAATAAATTTTAGAAATTAGTAAAAATTATTCTCAGGCCATAGGAAATTAGTATAGGCATAATTGGCATGGAGAATGAAAATAGAGAGGAAATATTGAGGTCTCGATGATCGAATTAATTTTTAAAGTCAATCGAAAACCTTAAGCCATTTCAATCGATAATGACCAAATCGCGCAAAATGGGCTCAATCGAGCAACTTTTCTTAAACAAGTGGAACCCAAATTTTTATGGGACATACAAGAAGTTATTATAACAATTAAGAAGTGGAAATTTAGAGGAAATTGTGCCAAAAATATTTTTTATGCATTTTCTAAAACAGGGCTGCTGGCAGGCTTAGGCCTAGCACCTGCAGGCCCAGAAAGAAAACCAATTTTATGCCCTTCCAGAAGGCTTTTCAAGTTGGGTTTTTTTCAAGATAAATATCATCTAAAGGGCTTTATGGAAAGCTAAAGAACACCATGAACCAAGCTGAAACGAGAGAGACCACCCCTCCAAAGTTGACGCAGGCGTCACCTGCCAGTCCAGATTGCGTTATTGTTTTGGCCACCTTCTAGACAGTTTTAGACTTCGATCAAGAAGGATAAAATCTTTCATCCTAAGCCCTATATAACATATAATAAAATCCAGCTAAAAAGAAGCTCGTTTACTAGGTGAAAACCTAGAGAGAAGAACATGGGCAGAGTCTGCCCTATTTCGAGGTGAGAGTAAAACTTAAATTTGAAAGTTTTTGGTTGGTTTTTAAAGTTGTTTTTTATGATTCTAAGATGTATGCATGTTGATCTACAATTCAGAATCTTTTCTGGAGCAAAAAAGATTGGTTAAAGTTGGTCAACTAAGGTAAGTTGATGGAAGAAGATGATGTTGAGATATATTGATGTTGGTTGAATTTAGGTGATTTTTGCTTAAATAGAATTTGAAGAAAAAAATTTCAAGACACTTGTGCAGGTTCGACCAACATGTGTATGATAGGGTAATGATGCAATTTGGTTGTGTTTCATGTTGTAGATAGTCAAATTAATACCGAAAAAGTTCGGTTTATAGCCTAGTTCAGTGGAAAACTGAAAAGTATGAGAATTGGTATGTTGACAATGTGAATTGGAGACTTGAATAAGTGATTAGGTTGTTAAGTTATGAAATTGAAGTTAAAAGAACAAAAATTATCGAAATTTGCTTAAATCGATACTTTAATCGGTAAAACTGAGAAAGTAAGAAAAAAGGGTTGAAAAATGGTTCGATTGACCCATTTAAGTTATAATTGAATAAGAATATGAAAAGGATAGTTTGAATACTACTTCGGTTGTTTGTGGTAGCTCGAGATACCGACATGCAAAACGAGGCAAATTCGGGACCCGACGATTTAGCGCTACCCTAGCCCTGTTGAGGTAAGGAATGCAATTTAAAGTGGTAATGACATCATGTACCTATTTATATCGCATGAAATGATTTAATAAATGTAAGAAGAGTTTTTGAGGAAAATCGAGCCTTCTACTAGAAATTCTCGAAAGGAATAGAAACCTGATTTAATCCTAAACCCAACGTATGTTTGCATGATAGCTATCTGGACATAGCCTAGTCTCCATGTTTTAATGTATGAATGTTTTGAGTATGAAAGAAAGTAAGTAAGCTAAAGTAAGTAAGAAGTATGCGAATTTTAAGTACATAAGTATGTATGTATGCTATATTTCAAAGCAAGTATGTATGTATGCTATATTTCAAAGCAAGTAAGTACGTAAGTTGCTAAAGTAACCATGTATGTAAGTATGTTTTATTTCAAAGTAATAAAGTATGCATGTATATCGAATTTGATAAGTATGTATGTACGAATGTTTTTTTTTCAAAGTAAGCAAGTAAGTTTATGCAAATGGATTTAAGTAAGTACGAAAGCTTGTTAACCCTGATTTTCCACATGTTTTTGGATTTGTCTGGAATTCTTTAAATACCTTCCTTATTGATCTTTATTAGAAGCTCATTCCTTTTTTTTCCTCCATTTCAAATTACCTGCAATAGAACTGCTCAGCTATTTAGAGAGTACTCGAGTAACCTTCCAGACTACTTTCAGTACACGCTCAGGTATATCCTCTGAGATGTATGTCCAAACATTGGTAATGTACATATACTGGTTTGTATATATATACTTTTAGGATGAAATCAATTCTCATACGGATTAGTATGTAAATGATTCAGGAAGTAATAAATGTCGATGAAGTTATGAAGTATATGTATGGTGGAGGATAATAAGGTTAAGAGAATAAATTCAACTGCTTACAGTTATAAATTGTTTTTTATTGCAGGGGGGATAGATAAAAAATAAAAGGTTGTGCTATTGAAATTTAAGCAAACCTAAAACGATTAAAGGATTAAATAAGGAAGAATTAAGTAACCTACATTATACAAGAATGCAACCTAACTAGGAAAATAAGAATTTAAGGAAAAAGTTAGTCCTTATTTTCGCGCTTCCGGGGCGTCACATATATCAATTCACTATTACTTAAGTACCAATTATATTATGTGATGTGATCTCGTAGAAAACATTTCATAATTTCACAAATTACTTCTTCAACTTAAACTTAAAACTTCAATTCCTAGAGTAAATGTATCTCATAGTGTCATAATTCCAAAACATTATACATATTACATCACTCCTTAAAAAGACTATAATTAATATCCAATACAGCTAAACTTACTACATTAAATATCCATTATTGCAACGACCCGTGACCTATAAAAATTAGGGGGAAATGTTTTTTTGAAACTTTGGCTTGCAACTAAATCCTTTATTCACTTAGGTTGTATTCCTGTTTAGTGTCAATCCTTTAAAATAATTCATTTCATTTATCCTTATACAGATTACATCTCGATACATTACTTTCAATATTATATTTGTGCATATAAATGGTCTGGTAAAGAGATAAGAATGTATACCTCACGCATGTACAAAAGGTATTATGGGGAAGCTCATATTCGCCAGCCTACGTCATCTACGCAGCATTTATTAACTGTAATTCACTGCAAAAATCTGAGAGGTGAAGAGGTGAGCTTTCAGGAAAAAAGACCAGTAAGAAAATACATTTAAAGTAGTCTTGATATGTAAAAGCATGCAAGAAATCATTCATGAAATAAACTTTGCTTCAGAAAAAAACTGGTCATAAGTTTCTTTTAGAAACTAATATTTAGAAGATATTTAAACCTTCATTTCGTGCATAGTGATCATAAGAAATTATGAAGCATGATTTTCTTTAAATCAAATACATGCTTAACTACTTCATAAAATTTTCATCATTCATGGATGATTTCATAAAATCATCGTCATTCGTAAACATGTCATAAAACATAATCATTCTTAAACATTTCGTCATAAAGTATAATTGTTCGTAAACATTTCATCAAAATCTCATAAAAACATAGTCATTCATCATCATAAACATATTCATAATCATAATCATCATTCATTCATAATCGTGGAGACTAGGCTATAACAAAGTCATGCGATACGTGTCATTCTCTGTAAAGAGTCAATCATACCTATGGTCATGGTAAGGGGGCTGTAGACTGGATCAGGGTTGTACAACAATCATAATCATAAACATGGGTAGTATCTCCTTATTTCTTATCATATGCTAGCACATAGCTAGGGCACGGGCACCAATGGCACTCGTCGTGCGAGAAACATTTATGCGTGCTGCGCGGGCACGAGATACTACCAAAACATCATCATCATAAACCACAAGTAGTGAGACATCTACCACACAGGTAGAGTTAAATGCTACAGGGGCCCTACGTACCGGCACTCAAGTGGTGGAGCCGGAACACCACGAGAAGTAGCCTTGCATGAAGCCTAGAGTCTCAAAAATTCTTTTTCCTTTTCTTAAATACTTTTGAAGATGTCACAAGTTCCTTTCAAAGCATAAATATAGGTTTTCAAACCATCATAAAACTTTCATACATTTTCATAGTTCAAAAATTCATTTCATAAACATAGGTGTTCTTAGCGAACATTTCATAAAACGAAATCATGTTTCGTAAATCATTCTATAAGTATGAAATCAATCATAAATCATTTCAAAACATAGCATTGCTTTATAAAAATCTTTTTATCAATGCAATGAATGTTCATTATCAAAACTAAATTAAATTATACCCCTTACCTCGATTTATCAGAAATTCCAAGTTCGAGTAGTGACGCCTCCAAGCATCTCTCTTAAATCCTTCTACGATTCTCCTACACCAAAATTTGTATTCTTAGTATCCTATTTATTCGAATTGCCTACGATGTGTCAAAATTGTAAGCTTGCTTTCCTAGGGAAAATACACTTGAAATCGTAAAATACGTACAATTATCTCTAAAACTTGCATAAATTCCTTACCTCGGTGTCTCTCTGTAATCCTTGATTGCTTCGACTTAGCGAGATGGCGAGCCTGACCCTTCCGGCTTATTTCACCGAAAATTTCAAATAAATATTTTTGATCGCCTTTTTCCTTGGGTTTTCTCGAATCCGCGGTGTCTTCATTGCTTCCTCCAAATATACACATATATATAATTTATATATATGTGTATATATAAATAAAGATATTACTCTCTTATTTTTTCTTTTCTTTACTATTCATCAAAATTTTTTTGAATCATTTTATCCTTCCCTCCATTTTTTCCTTTCTTCTTCACTGTTCCTACCCGACCTCCTGCTCTGTTTTCGTTCTCTTCCACCATCTCTCGACGTTGCTCATCCTCAAGCACTATTCATAGTCATCACCATCATGTTTTGGTCATTTTCGGTGTCTCTGTTTTCTAGGCTCGTCACTTGTTCCCCCTCATTTCCCTGCTTTCTTTCCTATTTTGTTTCTAGTATCCACCCAAAAAAATAAAGACAGAATCGTCTCAATGCACGCACCCTGATTTCAAATTAGAACTAGCCTGAAACCTGTCCTATTCGACCCCGAACGGCTCTCTTGTCTCACGATTCTGCTTCGGTTTCTTCTTCAACAGACCACTCAGCCACTATACCTCTTACTTGTCATTACCTTCTTCTTCAACTTATCGCCGGTGTTGCTCTCCAACTCCTTTACTGTTCCAGCACCCTTTAATCATCGGTGGTTTCTTGTCATGGCTTCAGCTTCCTCGACCAGCACTGCCTCTGTTTGTGTTCAGTTCTCTCCTCCATTCCTCCTCGGTTTTAGCCTCCTTTCATCACCTCCATGACTCAGCCATTATCACCTTTCCCTCTACTGTCTGTCTGTCGCTTCAGCCTTCATCTCTGCTAGGTCTCCTCTCCACTCTTTTCTGCTAACCTTCACTCAAGTCTCTCGTCCCCTGCTCAACTTCGGTTTCACCCTGTTACAGTGTCACGCCCCGGAAACGCAGAAAATATGGCAAATTTAAAAACTTTTTACTTATCAATTCACAATTAAGAGTGCATTCTTGTGCAGTGTCATACAATCATCACACTTATCATACCTCAGGATCTCGTCATTAAATAGTATATACCATATCATATACATTACTCAATCTTAAGTTAATTAGTCCTAATACATCCCATACAATGTTATACATCAAGTGTCTGTAATTACAATAATTGTCTGGGTACATGAAAAGATATACGATACCTCAAAGCACAATATATGGCCTGGAGCTCAAGTCCTCCACTAGCCACTACTCCGTACGTCGCAGGGAAACCTTTTTTCACTTGAAGAGATTTGGGGGAAGAAAACAGGGTGAGCTTCTAAATCGCTCAGTAAAGGGGGTAAAGGACTCATTATATAAACTAAAATGCACATCACAAAATATTTATTTGTATGTGAAACTCATTATACTCATTTGAAAACCATAGCATGAAAGTACTCAAAACGACATTCTCATATCTCAAATCATGCGAAAACATGAAGTAAAAAGGCTCAGTCTAGAGCAATAACAAGCGTGTGAAAACAATTCGATAATCGCTATCTCAATAAACATGATAAAATCACTGTAATAATAATGCACGTGGCGCAGCCACTAAACACACGTGGCATAGCCACTGATTTAAACTCACACGTGGCACAGCCACTAAACACACGTGGCATAGCCACTGATTTATATTCACACGTGGCACAGCCACTAAACACACGTGGCATAGCCACTGATTTAAATTCACACGTGGCACAGCCACAGGATAGGGTTTCACGTGGCAACGGCCACCAAATATACATGGCATAGCCACTGAATAGGGGGATCTCACGTGGCAACGGCCACCAATTAGGGTTCTCACGTGGCTAAGGCCACCAAATAGGGTTCTCACGTGGCAACGACCACCAAATAGGGTTCTCACGTGGCAACGGCCACCAAATAGGGTTCTCACGTTACCAGAACGGAGAAGAATCGGGCTTACATGCTACCAGAGCAATGCCCGGTGTGTACTCAGAATCACACACCTAAGTCTTATCACATAAGACTGGTTTGCCTTCACGTAGAACTCATAGTGGTTTTTCTCTCATAAAACTCATTTAAAACCGTTTTGTACTCAACACAAAACATATTGAAACCGAGTCCCAATCGGCAAAACACGCACACATTTCTCAAATCTCAAGATTGACTTAACGTAGAGCCCAATTATAAACTCATAAAAACATTGGGCTCCAACTGGCTATAAAAATCGTGTGCATTCTCATCAAAACACAACACATCAAACATGCTAGTTTTATAAATCATAAATCATGCTATAATAGTTCAAAATCACATACACAATTGGTTTAATTTCTCTTACCTCTTTGCACCTCGTATAGTGCAATTATTTCCCCCGTATCACGGACTAGTCTCGCATTCCACTCTGGAACTCCCGAGCTGTCCAAACATGTGAGAACCCTGCTGCCCACCCTTCACCAGGTCACAGGCTTACGGTGAACTCATCACAAACCCGTATTGTCCTCTTTGCAGGCCTCAGCCCACTCAAGGTTTTGCTCCACTGGGGGGGCAAGCCCATCTCCCAGGAGACGTGTCACAGGAGGCTCGAACTCGGGTCAACACCCTTGTTCTTGCACTCCTGTTGCCATTGAGCTAACTGGCTCAATGGCAACAGGAGTGCAAGAACAAGGGTGTTGACCCGAGTTCGAGCCTCCTGTGACGCGTCTCCTGGGAGATGGGCTTGCCCCCCCAGTGGAGCAAGGCTCGTTGGCAACAGGAGTGCAAGAACAAGGGTGTTGACCCGAGTTCGAGCCTCCTGTGACGCGTCTCCTGGGAGATGGGCTTGCCCCCCCAGTGGAGCAAAACCTTGAGTGGGCTGAGGCCTGCAAAGAGGACAATAAGGGTTTGTGATGAGTTCGCCGTAAGCTTGTGACCTATTGAGGGGCGAGCAGCAGGGTTCTCACATAAAAATGCGCGTTTTATTGTGAGGTCCCGGCCCAGCCCAACTTACACAGGTGCAACCCCTCATGGGCCCCTGGTCCAACTGCTGTGACATCAGCGCCCCTCACTCAACCGAACTGTCCTCTTTGGCAGCCCACAGGCCCCTCAAGGTTTTCTTTCGCGTCCCAGAGGTTCGAACCCAAGACCTTAAAGTCTTTGTTCTGACACCTCGTTTTATTGTGAGGTCCCGGCCCAGCCCAGCTTTCACAGGCGCAACCCCTCATGGGCCCCTGGTCCAACTGCTGTGACATCGGCGCCCCTCACTCAACCGAACTGTCCTCTTTGGCAGCCCACAGGCCCCTCAAGGTTTTCTTTCGCGTTCCCAAAGGCTCCAACTTGGGTCTTCACCCTTGTTCTTGCACTCTTGGTACCATTGCCAAGAGTGCAAGAACAAGGGTGAAGACCCAAGTTCGAGCCTCTGGGGACGCGAAAGAAAACCTTGAGGGGCCTGTGGGCTGCCAAAGAGGACAGTTCGGTTGAGTGAGGGGCGCCGATGTCACAGCAGTTGGACCAGGGGCCCATGAGGGGTTGCGCCTGTGTAAGCTGGGCTGGGCCGGGACCTCACAAAACAATGTTAAAACATCAATATTCATCATCACAGTACCTCAATTCTCAAAATTGAGCATAATTGCTCACAACACCTTAAATCTCTTGATTCTCATAACTCTACCCCAAACTACAATCTCATTCACAACATCTCAACGTCCTACACTTCTCATGCCAAATTATCTATGCTAATTCACCTCATTGTCTAAATTTCCATTTATAGCTCAAAATTTCCAAAATTACCAAAATTGCTAAATATTAACATCACTCTAACTACATTGTAATTTCATCAATCCCTAATCATTTTCCAACTACTTCAACACAATGCCAACAACTATCATTACCAAAATCATCTTAAATATCAAGATCGAGGTTTAGAAATTACCCAAAACTTGTGGAGAGCTTATCTCTTGCCTCGATTCAATCCGTCTTACGATTTCCAAGTATGTTGTTCTCCCTTTGATGAGGAACAACTTTTCTTCTTGCCACAGCCTCTGATTTGGACGAAAATGGGTGCCTTGGATGAGTGAGAAAGCTAGGGCTCGGTGAAAATGGGGTTTGGAAGAGAGAAAAAATAAAATTACAGGAGAAAGCAGGGGTTCCTTATATAGACTGAGGGTATGAGATCGATCTGGCTCTTGGTGAGATCGATCTGCATTTGAATTTGGAGATGATTTGGGGCAATTTTATGCCTAGGAGACCGATCTGTCGAGGGGTGAGATCGATCTCTTTATGGCTTTATGAGATCGATCTGCTCCTTAAGGAGATCGATCTTCTCTCAAACAGAAACATTTGGAGATCGATCTCTTCCTCATGAGATCGATATTCTCTCAAACAGAATCATAAGGAGATCGATCCTCTTCCATTGGAGATCGATCTGCTCCTTAAATTCCTCCTTCCTTGTCATTTTTAACTCACCAGATCGATCTCTCCTTCTCCAAGATCGATCTGACCTCCTAGTTTCACACTTATGTTAAACACTTACACATAAATCTCAAAATATAATTTCCACAATTCACTTAGCTCAATAAATTACACTTCAAGTTCTTATTACATCATTAAAATATATCTAAAATTCTCAGATCTCACATACAGCCTCCCATTGTTTCCATTTCCAGTCCTCACTTCCTCTGCTATCGAGTTTCACGTTTCAATGCTCCTCTCATGTTTTCAGTAATGCCCCATTTCCATCAGCCAACTTATTTAACCTTAATCATCTACAGCGGCTCTCTCAATCATTTTATTTGTTCTTGGTTTTACTTCAGTTTTCTTTTATTGCTTCCCCAAGCCAGATTCTCCTTTTCCCTTATTTCCCTCCTGTTTTCCTTCCACTATTCTTCACCCCTCAACGCAAGTTTCCCCCCTTCTATCTGAGAACATATGTATGTACATTTTTATTTCTCCATCAGGTCTCACATTTTCAGGCTCTCCAGTAGCTTCAACAACTCTGTCACTTCCAGTGTCCTATATCGACTCATATATATATAGTGTTAGGACCTGTCATTTCCTATCTTATGTACCATCTTATGCATATATATTCATTACATATGCATTTTCCCTATTATATATATATATATATATTCGAGGAGCTGAGTTTGCAGTCTCCCCTTCCTTTTTCCTTTTAGTTTCCAGCTCCAATTAGCTCCCTCAAAACTATTCTCTTCCTCTGTTGAAATTCCCTAATTACTACTGTCCTATTTATATACTACAGCCCCATCACTTCACCTGGCATTATTTACTGTACTTACAGTGAAAAAAACCTCTCTTTCCTTTTACTTTTGTTTTACATTTCCTGTATCGTGTTTCTATTTTAGTTCCCCTACCTCACATTTCGTATTTCATATCCCATTTTTTGTTACGTTTCTGCTGTCGAGCTTTGCTCTCGGTTTGCTTCAATTTACCCTTGATACTTCCTTATACATATATGTATATTTTCCATTAAGTTGTTCTTGTTTTAGCTATCATCTCCTTTAAAACATTCTCATAAATATATACGATGTTTATATATATCTTCATATATAAATGTTTCTTAATAGGCTATCAGTCTTGTAATTGTATGTGTATTTATATATATATATATATATATACATTGATATATATATATATAGATACACACACACATATATATATACATATAACCCTATTTATTCATTCTTATGGTTAATATAATTTACTTAATGCAACAAGACAATTTAATTTGATTTTTTTTTTTACTTAAGGGGATTGCAGCTTTAATTCCCATGAATACATGGTTATTCATGGGTAAAACCAAGTACATAAAAATTCTAGGGGGTTACATTCTCCCCACCTTAAGAAATTTGGTTCCCAAATTTTAAAGTACATTAGTCTTCAAATATGTGCGGATATTTCTCTTGCATTAAGCTTTCCAATTCCCACTGGCCTCTACCGAAGTGTGGTACTGACATAAAACTTTGACCAGAGGAATCGTCTTAGACCGCAATACCTTCTCCTTCTTATCCAGTAACCGAATCGATTTCTCCACATACGTCAAATCCTTTTTCAATTTCAGTGGTTCACACTTAATCACGTGTGTCGGATTCGGATGACACTTGCGTGATAACCAATATTATATACGAATTCTGCTAATGAAAAAAGGTCCTTCTAGGGGCCTTTAAATTCCTGGGCGCATGGTCTCGATTCCATATTGGCCTGGTTAAAGGTTGTAATAATCTCACAGGCTTCTGGCACTCAACCTTAACCTGCTAGCATATGAGACATTTAGTCACAAATTCAGTCATGTCTCTTATCGTACCTGATTACCAATATATCTTCAGGAGATTGATAAATCCTGCACTATTCTCCAAATGCAGAATATGTCTCTATAAATGAGCCTTTGACAACATCAATTCCTTTGACTATAGATCATTTGGTACACCATTCCATTTTTAAATCTCCATAAATCATCAGTATCAATACCAATACTTGTCGTAGCACCCATATGGGTCTGATTAGCTACATCAATATAGTGTTTATCATTGCACTGAGTCTGCCTGATTCATTCAAATCAAGTCCAATTTTCAATTGTTAGGCTCGCTACTATGATATAAGTGTCAGTATCAGAAAGGAACCACATCCAGTTGAGGTTCACTAAATATTTCTATAACTCTTGTCCTTGACCAATATACATAACGTCATCCTGTAATCACTTCTGCTCAAAGGACTAACTCGAGTCATTCCCTTTTTCTTGTATTTGACGGCCTTTGTGAAATTTAATATTTAAACATTCATGATTCATAGAATTCCATAATTCTTCACCACACAAGTAATGGTATCCTGACTTCAAATGCATATATTACCACCGTCAATTTCAATTTATGGATCATGGGTATTTCTAGACGTTGTCAAGTCTCTCAGGCGGGGAGATATTTTGAAATACCTTTATTAGCCATCATACGTAACCACATGACTGGTTATGGATATAAGGGTTCAAGATTCAGTCTCAATAAGAAGTAGAATACAAAAACTTATCGCAATTTTGCATTTATCCTTTAGTCACAACTCATTCTCAATTCATATCACTTGATCCGAATCACTTCACATACCAAAAATATTCCTACCTTGCATACACCTCTTATTCCAATGTAACTTGTGTTCAGAATCTATCACGTTTCAAGCTTGTCTCATTTCGTACATCAATTATAACGAAACTATTTCCTTATTCCAATTAAATCTCGCATTCGACATATAAGCATAAGAAATTTACAATCCTTAGACTCGATATGTAATTCATATTCCAAAGTCTCCTTAAACCCCAAACTCTGAATCATCTTAACAGTTTTGGGTCTTTTGCCACTGATTTATAATCCTTGTTTGGGGGATCCAATTAACACCCATTCTTGATACAACATGACCCAGAAGACTTTGAATCTCCTTAACAAGTAATGTCAGTACACTCCAACTAGATCACTCGATCTAATAATTTCCTTATCATATAGTCCTTGTAATTGCTTTTTTTTCAGCATTTTTAATTCAATCAAAGTTATTAAGTACAGTGGTCTAAATAATTAATTCGATACTATTGCTAAATCAATTTCAAACTTCACCTTTCAATTTAGTGGTAACTCTGATAGATCATCTGAATACGTGTCGAAAATCCCTCAATCTACTGGGGTGTCTTTTTAATCCGAACACGCCCTAACTTTATCAAACATGTAAGCAGTGTGACCTTTACTTATACTTTTAGTTCTGTAATTCATCTTTTTAGTTACAGTGATTTTATTCTATCATTCTCACTACTTCCTTAGTACATCTCTTTTCTGTCACTCTCTTTACCTTTTCATTTTCTTAGTAACCTCGAGAGTATATATCTCATATTCTCATAGTTGGGCTTTACGTACTGCTCCTTCCAAAGCTATAAATTTAATTTCATAATCATCCATAGACTTGTTACTTTATGTCTGATTGCAATCATTTCATCCATAATTGCCACTTTGTTTCATTCAGAATGTGTTGTCATCTAAGGGCCTTCAGAAACATATCCCATGTACTTTTTTGATGTCGGCTCTTGGATCAAATCGGGGAACTTCCCTTTGAGTTCGACTTTCCCTCCGAGTTTGACTTTCCATTTCGATACTGATGCTTCAAAAGCCACTTTCTTATAGTAGCACACTCTGAAAATTCGTGTGGCTTCTCCAATTCTTTAATGCAAAAGTTGTAAAAACAACTTTCTTGGTAGAGTTACTTCTAAAATCATCAAGCTTTTCTATCTCATTCATCCAACACTCCGAATCATTGAATTCTTAGCCTTGTTGAAAAATGGAGGCTTAAACCCTTGAAATTACCCCCAGTCTATAAAGCTCACATTCATACTCTAAGAATCTATGCAAGTTTTCCAATTTAATTTTTTAGTTTTCCATTACAATTGGATTCTTAAATCCAGTATGTAATAGCATACTATCCTTCGAATTCAACTTGGTCTCCATTTATTAGTGAACTTACAGACATTTCTTAACTTTATTGCTCATAACATTGGGTCATACCTTTCCAAGGATATAAATCATAATTCATACTCATTGACAGATCGATTTCCTTGTGCTAGACCCATAAATTCCATTCGTAGTTTCCTTAATCTCATTCATTCAGTTCTCTATAACTACTGGGCCCTTTATCCCATTTGACAGTGGCGGTCTGAACTTCTGAAACCCACTCCTAACCCAAGTCATCATCATTCTACTGTGGAGCTACAGGAGCAGACATATTTGTAGTTCTGAAATATATCTATAGGCTGTGCAGGCGTATCAGGAGTAATTTGCCTCTCTATTCTTCTGTCTAGCCCATCACCTAACATAGTCTGTGTCCTATTTTTTTCATAGTATGTTCAATACTCCACTCAATCTTAACTAAGTGTATCTTAGTACCTTATGTCCTTTCCACAGGACCTGATGGAGCACACTCAACATCAATTTCAATCTCAATATCATTTATGAGTTTCATATGGCAACTCTGCATGATTCTCAAGCCTACCTCTGTGGCCTCTAGTCCGTGATCTAATTCCTCGCGTAAACTAAATATTAAGTCTTAACTTTATTAGGTATACTTAGTCTACAACTAGACAAACACAGACATTTGGAATGTAATCTTATCCTTATTATTGACACTAACAGTAATAGACAGCCTTTGCTCTGATACCACCTTAAACTGTAATGACTCGTGACCTATAAAAATTCGGGGGAAATTTTTTTTTGAAACTTCGACTTGCAACTAAATTCTTTATTCACTTAGGTTGTATTCCTGTTCAGTGTCAATCCTTTAAAATAATTCATTTCATTTATCCTTATACAGATTACATCCCAACACATTGCTTTCAATAGATGTCTGTGCATACAAATGGTCTGGTAAAGAGATAAGAATGTATACCTCACGCATGTACAAAAGGTAGTTTGGGGAAGCTCATATCCGCCAACTTACGTCGTCTACGCATCATTTATTAACTGTAATTCACTGCAAAAATCTGAGAGGTGAAGGGGTGAGCTTTCGGGAAAAAGTCCAGTAAGAAAATACATTTAAAGTAGTCTTAATATGTAAAAGCATGTAAGAAATCATTCATGAAATAATATTTGCTTCAGAAAAAACTGGTCATAAGTTTCTTTTAGAAACTAATATTTAGAAGATATGTAAACCTTCATTTTATGCATAGTGATCATAAGAATTTATGAAGCATGATTTTCTTTAAATCAAATACATGCTTAACTACTTCATAAAATTTTCATCATTCATGGATGATTTCATAAAATCATCGTCATTCGTAAACATTTCATAAAACGTAATCATTCTTAAACATTTCGTCATAAATCATAATTGTTCGTAAACATTTCATCAAAATCTCATAAAAACATAGTCATTCATCATCATAAACGTATTCATAATCATAATCGTCATTCATTCATAATCGTGGAGACTAGGCTATAACTAAGTCATGCGATACGTGTCATTCTCCGTAGAGAGTCAATCATACCTGTGGCTATGGAAAGGGGGTTGTAGACTGGATCAAGGTCGTACAACAATCATAATCATAAACATGGGTAGTATCTTCTTATTCCTTATCATATACTAGCACATAGCTAGGGCACGGGCACCAATGGCACACGTTGTGCGGGAAACATTCATGTGTGCTGCGCGGGCACGAGATACTACAAAAACATCATCATCATAAACCACAATTAGCGAGACATCTACCACACAGGTAGAGTCAAATGCTACAGGGGCCCTATGTACCAACGCTCAAGTGGTGGAGCCGGAACACCACGAGAAGTAGCCATGCAAGAAGCCTATAGTCTCAAAAATTCATTTCCTTTTTCTTAAATACTTTTGAAGATGTCAAAAGTTCCTTTCAAAGAATAAATATTGGTTTTCAAACCATCATAAAACTTCCATACATTTTCATAGTTCAGAAATTCATTTCATAAACATAGGTATTCTTAGCGAACATTTCATAAAATGAAATCATGTTTCGTAAATCATTCCATAAGTATGAAATCAATCATAAATCATTTCAAAACATAGCATTGCTTTATAAAAATCTTTTTATTAATGCAATGAATGTTCATTATCAGAACTAAATTAAATTATACCCCTTACCTCGATTTATCATAAATTCCAAGTTCGAGTAGTGACGCCTCAAAGCAACTCCCTTAAATCTTTCTACGAGTCTCCTACACCGAAATTTGTATTCTTAGTATCCTATTTATTCGAATTGCCTATGATATGTCAAAATTGTAAGGTTGCTTACCTAGGGAAAATACACTTGAAATCGTAAAATACTTACAGTTATCTCTAAAACTTACATAAATTCCTTACCTCGTTGTCTGTCTGTAATCCTTGATTTCTTTGACTTAGCGAGTCGGCGAGCCTGACCATCTCGGCTTATTTCATCGAAAATTTTAAATAAATATTTTCGATCACCTTTTTCCTTGGGTTTTCTCGAATCCTCGGTGTCTTAATTGCCTCCTCCAAATATACACACATATAATATATATATATATAAGTATATATAAATAAAGATATTACTCTCTTTTTTTCCTTTCTTTTCTTTACTGTTCATCAAAATTTTTTTGAATCATTTTGTCCTTCCCTCCATTTTTTCCTTTCTTCTTCACTGTTCCTACCCGACCTCCTACTCAGTTTTCGTTCTCTTCCACCATCTCTCGGCGGTGCTCATCCTCAAGCACTATTCATCGTTATCACCATCATGTTTTGGTCATTTTCGGTGTCTCTGTTTTCAAAGCCCGTCACTTGTTCCCCCTCGTTTCCCTGCTTTCTTTCCTATTCAGTTTCTAGTATCCACCCAAAATAAAATGGAGACAGAATCGTCTCAATGTACGTACCCTATTTTCAGATTAGAACTAGCCTGAAACCTATCCTATTCGCCCCGAACGACTCTCTTGTCTCACGATTTTGCTTCTGTTTCTTCTTCAGCAAACCACTCAGCCACTATGCCCCTTCCTTGTCACTGCCTTCTTCTTCAGCTTACCACTGGTGTTGCTCTCCTACTCCTTTACTGTTCCAACACCCTTTAATCATCGATGGTTCCTTGTCATGGCTCCAGCTTCCTCGACCAGCACTACCTCTGTTTCTGTTTAGTTCTCTCCTCCATTCCTCCTCAGTTTTAGCCTCCCTTCATCACTTCCACGACTCGGCCATCATCACCTTTCCCTCTATTGTCCGTCTGTTGCTTCAGCCTTCATCTCTGCTAGGTCTCCTCTCCACTCTTTTCTGCCAACCTTCACTTAAGTCTCTCGTCCCGTGCTTAGCTTCAGTTTCACCCTGTTACAGCCTCCTACTGTTTCCATTTCCAATCCTCACTTCCTCTGCTACCGAGTTTCACATTTTAGTGCTCCTCTCTTGTTTTTAGTAATGCCCCATCTCCAACAGCTAACTTATTTAACCTTAATCATCTACAACTACTCTCTCAATCATTTCCTTTGTTCTCGATTTTACATCAGTTTTCTTTTATTGCTTCTTCAGGCCAGATTCACCCTTTCCCTTATTCCCCTCATGTTTTCTTTCCACTATTCTTCACCCCTCAACGCAGGTTTCCACCTCTCTACCCAAGACCATATGTATGTACATTTTTATTTCTCCATCGGGTCTCGCATTTTTCAGGCTCTGCAGTAGCTTCAACAACTCTGTCACTTCCAGTGTCCTATACCGACTCATATATATTATATAGTGTTAGGAGCTGTCATTTCCTATCTTCTGTACCATCTTATGCATATATATTCATTACAAATGCATTTTCCCTATTTTAAATATATATATTCTGAGGAGCTGAGTTTGCAGTCTCCCCTTCCTTTTTCCTTTTAGTTTTCAGCTCCAATCAGCTCCCTCAGAACTCTTCTCTTCCTCTGTTGAAATTGCCTAATTACTACTATCCTATTTATATACTGGAGCCCCATCATGTAAGACCCGATATTTTCGAGTACATTTAAAAATGCAAAAGGATTGAAATGGTATTCCCGAACACGTGTAAGGGCAAAATGGTCGAAAGACCAAAATTCGGTATTAATCGGGACAAGAAAATTTAATTAAAAATAAGGGATTAAGAAATCTTGATCAATAACGAAGAAATAATTAAAATTCGGATTAAATTGGTCAAGATATGAATTTATTGGAATAAATCGAAATTTTCGTATTGGAAAAATAATCCCAAAAATAATCTAAAAATATACCGAAAAGGTAAAATCGAACTGAGAAAATTATTTACAGATTAAATGAATAAAATAGAATTTTTCTAGATATTTTGGGAATTTTATTATTATTTTATTGAATAAAATAATAATAAAATTTAATTATAAAAAAAACAAAAAAAAACGAAATCTGAAACAGAAAACAGAAGAAACGCGAAACGCGAAGCAGGAAACCGAGGGAGTCGGTTTCCCTCCGATCTGACATCACCGGTGATGCTGAGGGGCTGGCGAGGGTTAGCGAAGGTCGGTCGACCTCGGGCGAACCACCAGCGGCCAGGACGCGTCGTGGAGTCGTCGAAAAACATCGAAAAACGAAGGAGAAGCCGCGGGGAAGAAATCACGATTCGTCGGCGATGGCTACGATTCGACCCCAGTCGAGGCTCGATTTAGGAAGCCCAGGCCATGGCGCACTGAACGACGGTGGAATCGCATCGGGAACTGACCGGATGGCGCCGACACGACCAAAGGATGACTGGACCGGTCGAACCGAACTGAATCGGCCGAACCGGACCGAGCTGACTCGGCGGTCCAAACCGGGTTGAACCGGACCGGATCGGTTCAGCCAAAAAGAGAGGGAAAAAAGGAAGAAAAAGGGAAAAAGAAAAAGAGAAAAAAATTGGAAAAAATTCCAGTGATGCAATCGAGTTTCGGGTAAGTCGGTAAGCGGTCGAATTGACCGATTTAAATTTTAGAATATTTAATTTGATTAAAATCCGACTGCCCGGATAAATATTTAAATTGTGTAGCTCGACAATTGGCATCCACCGAGAGCTCGAGACAGCCTCGATTCACTTACTATCATGGAATAACGAGTAACCCTTATTTACTACAATTTGCATCGTTATGCGTGATTGATATTTAACGCATAAATTACGGATTTAATTTTCGCATAAATGAATTAAATTCTGAAAAATTGGATAAATTGTCGTAAATATTAAATTGAGATATCCAAAAATTTAGAACGAGAATAAATAAATATTGATGGGCCCAATGAGCCCAATAGGCCTCGATAAAGTGTGGTAAACGGGCTCAAGGTCGATTAAGGCCCATTATGGTGCAATCGGGCCCAATATGGGTAAACGGGCCCAATGATTTAAATTAAGCCCAGAAAATTATGAAATACAATTAAATTGTATTGTATTTGACCTGATGAATGTGTATCCGTAGTTTCGGAGATTTGATTTGGATTGGGAGCAAATCGAACTGCGTGACGAGTCATCAGTGGAAAGGTCAGACTATACAGAAAAATGAGGTAAGGGAATTATGTGAGTAGCTAGAGGTAGCTACGCGTACTTTAAATAGTTTTTGTATATACTGATTTTGTATGTATACATTGATATTGTATAAAGGTCCTAAAAAATGGTTTGAATGATTTTAAGGATCGAAATAGGTGAAAAGATTATTTTACCCCTATTGAGGGAAGTTCACCTAAGGATGGTGAAAGCATGACATGCATGAAATGCATGATTTAAGGAAATTTATGGTTTAAGGAATTTCTTGGTTTTTAAGCAAAGCAAACCGATAGATTGGCCAGAAATTATATAATTACGTAAAATAACACTACGTAGGTGTTATTAATATTTAAATGGAAATTTCTTTGGAAAAACGGCCAATTATCAAGTTTATATGGAAACAGATAGTGCTGACACGTAGTTCGCACTATATCTGCGCTTGTGAATGTGCATAAATGTGCTTGAGCGGTTGCTCGCACCGACTTATGTGACATCATATGCATGAAATGTGCTAGAGCATGGTGCTCGCACTGATTTTTAATATTGTGAAATGAGAGCTGCTGGAGCCTAGCTCGCACTCTTTTTTGACATGTTTTGATTTGTTTTGATGTGGTATGCATAAAATGGTGCTGGAGCGATTGCTCGCACTAGTTTTAATGGTTTGACATGCATGAGAGATGCTGGAGTTTAGCTCGCATCCTGTTTTGATTTAATTATGCATGAAGCCGTGCTGGAGTGTAACTCGCACGAGATTTGATTTAATTATGCATAAAGCCGTGCTAGAGTGCAACTCGCACGAGATTTGATTTACTTGAGCATTCATTTGTGCTGGAGCGTTGCTCGCATAAAGTCTTACGTGGTTTTTATAATTCATTTGAATGTCGTACTGGAGTTTTTCTCGTACGAGGTTTTCACTGAATTTCTATACATGTCCGTACTAGAGCATTGCTCGTACGTGGATTTTACTTGAAATTATAATCAGTTTAAGTTGTACTGGAGCATTGCTCGTATGCAGATTTTACTGATTTTGATGAAACTGTGCTGAAGCTTCGCTCACACGAGATTTTCTGATATCATGAATATGCATGGAGCCGTGCTTGAGCTTCGCTCGCACAGGAATTTATATTACATGCATATAGCCGTGTTGGAGCCTCCTGTAGACTGTGTGTCACAGTGAGATGATATGCTCACACGTGCATTTTGAGACAGAGATGATTTGGGTGGATAAGACCTATTACAGGCACCCCTGATTAAGCTTAGGTTCACGGAGTACGTTGTACCGTGTATGTCACGCGGGGTACGCTGTACCGTGGGGATTGTTGGAGTGGAGTGGCATTAGCCACGAGGTAGCAAGCCTTGCCCTCGCAATCCCGGTGTTATGCTGTTCTGGCAGGTAGGACGACCCACCTCCTGTTTCAGGTGTGATATCCCGCACACTAGGTACCGTGTTGCCAGGGATCACTAGGATATGGCCATAGTCCTCGATGTTACTGATAATTACCTACTTGTCTCACATGATATAACTTGTGGTCTGTTAGACCAGGGTAGACCCAAAGGAGGGGTCAGGCCCCCGATTTGAAGATTTTATGATTTTCTACTATGCTCAAATATGTTTTAGATGATTTTATGATCTGTGACCCTGAAAGAAGGGTGGGTTTATAATCGTAGTTTTATAATGAACTTTATTGAATTGTTTTATGAGATGGACCCGGAAGGGTTAGTTTTTGCTGCAGTTTTAAATGAATTGATTTAAATGCAGTGGCATGATGTGTTTTCCATGCTTTCAATTGAAATCCTTGAATTGTCTTACATGACATGAAAGACTGCATGATCTTGATTTAATTCATGCTTATTACGATTTAATGATGTCACATAAAATGCTTTGATGCATGAGTAGTACGATTTATATATGCACGAATAGTTTTGATAAACTAAGTCATTGATGTTTGCATGACTTTGTGCTTGATGATTTAAATGAAAAGAAATGGATTTTAAGGGCATGGCATTATGAGCATGTAGATAGTGGAGCTATCTACTTACTTGCATAATTGCCTTACTGAGCGTGTGGTTTGCTCACCCCCCTTAATTTCCCATCTTTTCAGAGCACTTGAAATAATTATTGAGCGGCTGAGGACTTGCATGCTTAATATCCGCTGCTTGCTGCTACCCATCGAGAGACAGGTATACACATTTGTATAGTTTTGTATCTAAATATGTAATGCACAGTACTGTAAACGGATATTATGTCGGGGATGTAGAGTCATGTAAATACCATTGAGTATGTATTTATTTAAAGTCAAAGATGGTAAACTTTGATATATGAATGAAATTATGAAAATGAATTGGTAATAGTGTGAGGTGACTAACACCGAATCATAGCCCAACTGTGTTGTAGGATGGTCACGACGAGAGAAAGGTAAGAATTAAATAATAAATGAAAAAGCAAAAAATTTACTCTGATTTTTAGGTAATTCAGGTTGTGACAGGTTTAATGGTATCAGAGCTTGAGTTGGCCTGATATGAGTCGGTGTTAGTGGTTAAGGAAGTTTACTTCCCCATGTACTGTGCATTATTTAGATACAATTGTGTATATCGAGATGGAAGTGCAGCTAAGAATTTAGTTTTGAATGCAAGAATAGACTCATAAAATGATAGTCGCTATGGTTGAGATGCAAGTACACGAACTCGAGGCCGTTGAAGTAGGCCCGAGAGTTATACTGAGTCGCCACATGAGACTCGAGATGAGATTGACGTGGAGGCTGATGTTGAGCATGCTCCACAGAGTCTGATAGAGAGATCGGACAGAGTCTGACAGAGAGATCAGACAGTATTGAGACATGCTTCGCGAGGTTAGAGCGGAGTGTGGAGAATATATTGAGAGCTAATTGCTCAAAATATATATGATATTTGAGGGCGAGTTGGAGCATTAATTGAAGTTCGCTCGACCCATCTTAAGAGTTAGACATCCAGAATGGACATGGAAAAGTAATTCTTGATATATTCCAGTGACAGAATATCCCGGATATTGTTTAAAGAAAATTACAGATGACATTATTTACTCTGACCTAGAGGAACATATTGATTAACGAGTATGAAACTCGATTTATATTCCTAGGCAGATATGACTTCGACACTATGAACAGTGAGAGTCGAAATGTTTGAAAGTTCATGGAAGGACTCAGATTATCAATTAGAGTCCGATTAGCCTGTTAGATATCACTACCTATGATGAGGCAGTGCGCACGCTACAATTGTGTGAATAAGATCATGAGTTGCACGCCTCTGAGATTGAGAAAGGTAGTGAGGGCTGAAATTGAGACAAAGGAGAATAGAGAATGACAAAGATGTCAGAACAGAAAAAGGTAGTTTGGTAAAAGATTAGAGTTGATAAATCACGGGGTAAGTTGATTGATAAACCCCAATGTATCTAATTTCAACACTTTTGAGGGGGTATTATGATTTAAGGACCCCGACCTGCTCCGAAGCAGTGTAAGCAGTGTAGGTTATGTGGTAGTTACCACGAAAATAAGATGTTGGATGAGGGTGAATATATGCCTTGGACCAGGACACCATTGATGATTCATATGATGTGGTGGAAGATACCACACTATTTGTAATTAATGAAATAATTATTTTAATTAATCCTGGTGCCACTCATTTATTTATACCGCCTTCAGTTGCTTATAAACGAGTAAAAAATGTGAAGCCTGTACCCATAGACAAGAGGATGATAGTTAGCTGATTTTCACTAACTGAATATATGGGTATAGAGATTGTAAGTTGAAAATAGGTGTGAAAACATCACTGAAAAGCGTATTGTAAGTTTTAATAAGAAATGAAAGAGTTGGTTATAAGTGATATATGAAAGGAGATGAGCTTGGAGATGTGATAGATCCTACATACGGAATATATTGGAATAAGAGGCGTATGCAAGGTAATGATGTCCTTGATATGCAAAATAATTTGGATTAAGCGGTATGTAGTCAAGTCTGAGGGTTAATAAAAGGTATTTTAAAATATTCCCTCCCTGAAGACTTGACAGCGTCGATAAGCGCACACATAAGCTATAAATTGAAAAAAAAATCGACAATCGTAATATATATACATTTTAAATTGGGTACCTTTACTGGTACGATAAAGAAAAATATAGAATTTGACTAACCATGAAGTTTTAAAAATTAAAATTTTATAAAAGCCGTTAATATAAGAAAAAGGATATGACGTGAGTTAGTATCTCGAACAGAAGCGATTTCGAAATGACATTATACGTTTATGCGTATAAAGGTCAAGGATATTGGTGATTGAATATTGAGTGGAACTCTACTACGAAAAGGTATTTAAACCTTACCTGGATCGATTGGTTGTCATCTTTAGTGATGATATTTTGATGTATTCGAAGTCCAGGGAAGAGCTTGAGTAGCAACAGGAAACTGTCTTACAGACAAGGTGTTATGAGTTTCTTGAAATGAGTTGCTCAGTTGACACATCTCATTTGGAAAAAGATTTCGTACGAGTGGTATGATAAGTATGAAAATGGCTTTCATGAGTTTTGGTATATTGAAGTAATGAACTGACCACCGTAAGTATTCTCACCATGACTAACAGCTCAAGAGGTTTCAGTGTGTATGTATACCTCAAAATAAGGATTGGGCTGTGTATTGATGTAAAATGGGAAGATAGTCGTTTATGGATCTAATTAGTTCAAGGACCATGAGAGAAACTATCCGATCCATGATTTAGAGTTGGCAGCCGTAGTGATTACACTAAAAGTATGGCGCCACCACTTATACGGTGAGACATTTCAGATATGCACTGATCGTAAAAGCCCCGAGTATCAGTTTTCACAGAAAGAGTCGGATGAGATAACCATGAGGGTTAGAGCTTTTAAGGATTATGATTGTGAACATTGTACCACCCAGGAAAGGCTAATGTAATTGCTGATGCCTTGAGCAGAAAGAGCATCGGGATGGTATCACATGTGATGGTCAGGGAGCGAGAGCTGCTAGAGCAGTTGTGAACCTCAGTAGTGATGTGATCCCTTCTGATGATGACGGTGATTGTGTGACAGCTAGCGTGAGGTTAGAACCGGATTTGAGTGATCGGATTTGCCAGGCTTAGCGTGATGATCGGCATGGTGTCGATAGTGTGGGTCAGATTCAGAAGGGTATTGTGACAGAGTTCACAGTGAGTGATGATGACTTGCAGAGGTTCAGATATAGTATAAGTGCTCCCTAGGACCACAGTTGATGAGATAATATTATTGGCAGAAGCTCACTCTTCGGGATATACAGTGCATCCGAGAAATAATAAATTTATTTGAATCTCTGAGAAAGGTATTGGTGGTCAGGTATGAAAAGTGATATTGTAGAGATTGTGGAGAAGTGTCTCGTATGTCAGCAGAGTAAGGTAGAGTACGAGAAGTTGCAGGGTTATTGCAACCTCTACCTATATTGACACGAAAATGGGAACAAGTTACCATGAATTACGTGATGGGTTACAGAGGACCCGGATAAATCACGAGGCTATCTGGGTGATAGTCGATAGATTGATTTAGTCTACCTACCTTCTAGTTATGGAAATCCTCAGATACTCTAAGTGTGTAGGCGAATATATCTGTATGGAAAATTATGGATCATTGTGTAACGTTTCAGTGAGCATGATATCAGATAGGGATTCCCACTTCACTTCCCACTTCTGGGAATGTTTTTCAAGAAGCTATGGGAACCTGATTGAGTGTTAGCACAGCTTCCACCCTCAGACAGATAGTCAGTCAGAGAGGACTGTACAGGTTCTGGAGGATGTGATGAGAGCGTGTGCCATTGATTTTATGAGCTCCTGGGATGATCAGTTGCTACTAATCAAATTCGCCAATGATGACAGTTGTCAGTTGAGTATCTGGATAACATTTTATATGAGGCAGTGTATGGCCGTAGGGAGTTGTTCCCTGACTTGGATAAGAAGTGGGTGACAGATAGAAAATTGTTTCCGAATTGATAAGACAAACCACTGAGGATGTTCAGTTGATTTATGAGAGATTAAGAACACCTCAAAGCAGATAGAAAAGCTATGCTGACAAGAGACAGGAAATCATTGGAATTCACCGAGGGTGAATCAGTATAGTTGACAGTTATTTGTCATAAAGACGTAACAAGATTCGGATAGAGATATTGGACAAGTGGGAGATAAGACCTGTAGGTTGACATTACCACTTGAATTAGCAGGCATCCACTATGTGTCCTATCTTTTGATGTTTCAGAAATACTATCCGGACTCAGCATATGTGATTGGATTTGAGCTCCAACAGTTTAGCTCAATGAAAGTGTAACGTATGTTGGAAAATTGATTCGGGTATTAGACGGAAGGAGAAAGTGTTGAGGCTTAAGATGATCTCCCTAGTTAAGTATGATGATAGTATTACACTCCGGAGAAAGTCACTTGAGGATGACAGTATATGATACAATAGATGTAACCGGAGTTATTTATGGACTCATATTACTTGGTTCTAATTTGGAGGACCAAATCTCTTAAGTGGGGGAGATTGTAAGACCCGATATTTTCGAGTGCATTTAAAAATGCAAAAGGATTGAAATGGTATTCCCGAACACGTGTAAGGGCAAAATGGTCGAAAGACCAAAATTCGATATTAATCGGGACAAGAAAATTTAATTAAAAATAAGGGATTGAGAAATCTTGATCAATAACGAAGAAATAATTAAATTTCGGATTAAATTGGTCAAGATATGAATTTATTGGAATAAACCGAAATTTTTGTATTGGAAAAATAATCTCAAAAATAATCAAAAAATATACCGAAAAGGTAAAATCGGACTGAAAAAATTATTTACAGATTAAATGAATAAAATAGAATTTTTCTAGATATTTTGGGAATTTTATTATTATTTTATTGAATAAAATAATAATAAAATTTAATTATAAAAAAACGAAAAAAAAAAACGAAATCTGAAACAGAAAACAGAAGAAACGCAAAACGCGAAGCAGGAAACCGAGGGAGTCAGTTTCCCTCCGATCCGACGTCACCGGCGATGCTGAGGGGCTGGCGAGGGTCGGCGAAGGTCGACCGACCTCGGGCGAACCACCAGAGGCCAGGACGCGCCGTGGAGTCGTCGAAAAACATCGAAAAACGAAGGAGAAGCCGCGGGGAAGAAATCACGATTCGTCGGCGATGGCTGCGATTCGACCCCAGTCGAGGCTCGATTTAGGAAGCCTAGGCCATGGCACACCGAACGGCGGTGGAATCGCGTCGGAATCGACCGGATGGCGCCGGCACGACCAAAGGATGATTGGACCGACTGAACCGGACAGAACCGGCCGAACCAGACCGAGCTGAACCGGCGGTCCGAACCGGGTTGAACCGGACCAGACCGGTTCAGCCAAAAAAAGAGGGAAAAAAGGAAGAAAAAGGGAAAAAGAAAAAGAGAAAAAAACTGGGAAAAAATTCCAGTGATGCAATCGAGCTTTGGGTAAGTCAGTAAGCGATCGAATTGACCGATTTAAATTTTAAAATATTTAATTTGATTAAAATCCGACTGGAAATTTACCCAGATAAATATTTAAATTGTGTAGCTCGACAATTGGCATCCACCGAGAGCTCGAGACAGCCTCGATTCACTTACTATCATGGAATAACGGGTAAGTAACCCTTATTTACGACAATTTGCATCGTTATGCGTGATTGATATTTAACGCATAAATTACGGATTTAATTTCCGCATAAATGAATTAAATTCTGAAAAATTGGATAAATTGTCGTAAATATTAAATTGAGATATCCAAAAATTTAGAACGAGGCTAAATAAATATTGATGGGCCCAATGAGCCCAATAGGCCTCGATAAAGTGTGGTAAACGGGCTTAAGGCCGATTAAGGCCTATTATGGTGCAATCGGGCCCAATATGGGTAAACGGGCCCAATGATTTAAATTAAGCCCAGAAAATTATGAAATACAATTAAATTGTATTGTATTTGACCTGATGAATGTGTATCCGCAGTTCCGGAGATTTGATTTGGATTGGGAGCAAATCGGACTGCGTGACGAGTCATCAGTGGAAAGGTCAGACTGTACAGAAAAATGAGGTAAGGGAATTATGTGAGTAGCTAGAGGTAGCTATGCATACTTTAAATAGTTTTTGTATATACTGATTTTGTATGTATACATTGATATTGTATAAAGGTCCTAAAAAATGGTTTGAATGATTTTAAGGATCGAAATAGGTGAAAAGATTATTTTACCCCTATTGAGGGAAGTTCACCTAAGGATGGTGAAAGCATGACATGCATGAAATGCATGATTTAAGGAAATTTATGGTTTAAGGAATTTCTTGGTTTTTAAGCAAAGCAAACCGATAGATTGGCCAGAAATTATATAATTACGTAAAATAACACTACGTAGGTGTTATTAATATTTAAATGGAAATTTCTTTGGAAAAACGACCAACTATCAAGTTTATATGGAAACAGATAGTGCCGACACGTAGTTCGCACTATATCTGCGTTTGTGAATGTGCATAAATGTGCTTGAGCGCTTGCTCGCACCGACTTATGAAATGTGCTAGAGCATGGTGCTCGCACTGATTTTTAATATAGTGAAATGAGAGCTGCTGGAGCCTAGCTCACACTCTTTTTTGACATGTTTTGATTTGTTTTGACGTGGTATGCATAAAATGGTGCTGGAGCGATTGCTCGCACTAGTTTTAATGGTTTGACATGCATGAGAGATGCTGGAGTTTAGCTCGCATCCTGTTTTGATTTAATTATGCATGAAGCCGTGCTAGAGTGTAACTTGCACGAGATTTGATTTAATTATGCATAAAGCCGTGCTAGAGTGCAACTCGCACGAGATTTGATTTACTTGAGCATTCATTTGTGCTGGAGCGTTGCTCGCACAAAGTTTTACGTGGTTTTTATAATTCATTTGAATGCCGTACTGGAGTTTTTCTCGTACGAGGTTTTCACTGAATTTCTATACATGTCCGTACAAGAGCATTGCTCGTACGTGGATTTTACTTGAAATTATAATCAGTTTAAGTCGTACTGGAGCATTGCTCGTACGCAGATTTTACTGATTTTAATGAAACCGTGCTGGAGCTTCGCTCACACGAGATTTTCTGATATCATGAATATGCATGGAGCCGTGCTTGAGCTTCGCTCGCACAGGAATTTATATTACATGCATATAGCCGTGTTGGAGCCTCCTGTAGACTGTGTGTCACAGTGAGATGATATGCTCACACATGCATTTTGAGACAGAGATGATTTGGGTGGATAAGACCTATTACAGGCACCCCTGATTGAGCTTGGGTTCACGGACTACGTTGTACCGTGTATGTCACGCGGAGTACGCAGTACCGTGGGGATTGTTGGAGTGGAGTGGCATTAGCCACGAGGAGCAAGCCTTGCCCTCGCAATCCTGGTGTTATGCTGTTCTGGCGGGTAGGACGACCCACCTCCCGTTTCAGGTGTGATACCCCGCACATTAGGTACCGTGTTGCCAGGGATCACTAGGATATGGCCATAGTCCTCGATGTTACTGATAATTACCTACTTGTCTCACATGATATAACTTGTGGTCTGTTAGACCAGGGTAGACCCGAAGGAGGGGTCAGGCCCCCAATTTGAAGATTTTATGATTTTTTACTATGCTCAAATATGTTTTAGATGATTTTATGATCTGTAACCCTGAAAGAAGGGTGGGTTTATAACCGGAGTTTTATAATGAACTTTATTGAATTGTTTTATGAGATGGACCCGGAAGGGTTAGTTTTTACTGCAGTTTTAAATGAATTGATTTAAATGCAGTGGCATGATGTGTTTTCCATGCTTTCAATTGAAATCCTTGAATTGTCTTACATGACATGAAAGACTGCATGATCTTGATTTAATTCATGCTTATTATGATTTAATGATGTCACATAAAATGCTTTGATGCATGAGTAGTACGATTTATATATGCACGAACAGTTTTGATAAACTAAGTCATTGATGTTTGCATGACTTTGTGCTTGATGATTTTAATGAAAAGAAATGGATTTTAAGGGCATGGCATTATGAGCATGTAGATAGTGGAGCTATCTACTTACTTGCATAATTGCCTTACTGAGCGTGTGGTTTGCTCACCCCCCTTAATTTCCCATCTTTTCAGAGCACTTGAAATAATTATTGAGCGGCTGAGGACTTGCATGCTTAATATCCGCTGCTTGCTGCTACCCATCGAGAGACAGGTATACACATTTGTATAGCTTTGTATCTAAATATGTAATGCACAGTACTGTAAACGGATATTATGTCGGGGATGTAGAGTCATGTAAATACCATTGAGTATGTATTTATTTAATGTCAAAGATGGTAAACTCTGATATATGAATGAAATTATGAAAATGAATTGGTAATAGTGTGAGGTGACTAACACCGAATCATAGCCCAACTGTGTTGTAGGATGGTCACGACGAGAGAAAGGTAAGAATTAAATAATAAATGAAAAAGCGAAAAATTTACTCTGATTTTTAGGTAATTCAGGTCGTGACACATCACTTCACCTCGCATTATTTACTGTACTTACAGTGAAAACAACCTCTCTTTCCTTTTACTTTTGTTTTACGTTTCCTGTATCGTGTTTCTATTTCAGTTCCCCTGCCTCACATTTCTTATTTCATGTCCCCTTTTTCCTTACGTTTCTGTTGTTGAGCTTTGCTCTCGGTTTGCTTCAATTTACCCTTGATACTTCCTTATACATATATGTATATTTTCCATTAAGTTCTTGTTATCAGCTATCATCTCCTTTAAAACATTCTTATAGATATATACGATGTTTATATGTATCTTCATATATAAATGTTTCTCAATAGGCTATCATTCTTGTAGCTATATGTGTATTTATATCTATATATATATAGATAGATAGATAGATAGATAGATACATATATATATATATATATATATATCCCTCAGAACTCTTCTCTTCCTCTGTTTAAATTGCCTAATTACTACTATCCTATTTATATACTGCAGCCCCATCACTTCATCTGGCATTATTTACTGTACTTACAGTGAAAACAACCTCTCTTTCCTTTTACTTTTGTTTTACGTTTCCTGTATCGTGTTTCTATTTCAGTTCCCCTGCCTCACATTTCTTATTTCATGTCCCCTTTTTCCTTACGTTTCTGTTGTCGAGCTTTGCTCTCGGTTTGCTTCAATTTACCCTTGATACTTCCTTATACATATATGTATATTTTCCATTAAGTTCTTGTTATTAGCTATCATCTCCTTTAAAACATTCTCATAAATATATACGATGTTTATATGTATCTTCATATATAAATGTTTCTCAATAGGCTATCATTCTTGTAGATATATGTGTATTTATATATATATAGATAGATATATACATATATATATATATAGATACACACACACACACACACACACACACATATATATATATATATATATATATATATATATATATATATATATACATGCATATAACCATATTTATTCATTCTTATGGTTTATATAATTTACTTAATGCAACAAGACAATTTAATTTGAATTTTTTTTTTTTTTAACTTAAGGGGATTGCACCTTTAATTCCCATGATTACATGGTTATTCATGGGTAAAACCAAGTACATAAAAATTCTGGGGGCTTACAATTATAGCCTGTAATACATCCCAAAATAATGCAGTGTTTACATCCCGACATTAATATACATAAGCTGTGGATTTACAGATGTCTAAAGATAATAAACTAAATTGAATAAAAGGATAAACATACCTCTATACATAAAAGAGTAGTGGCAAGTGGAAGACACACCTCCGATACTGTAAGACCCGATTTTAGTTAAAACACGAAAATTTAAAATGCAAAAGGACTGAAATGGAATTTTCGAACACGTGCAAGGGCAAAATGGTCAAAAGATCGAAAGTCGAAATAAATTCGATAAGAAAATTTAATTAAAAATAATGGATTTGAGAATCTTGATCAATAACGAAGAAATAATTAAATTTCGGGTTAAATTGATCAAGATATGAATTTACTAGACTTAATCGAAATTTTCGCTCGGGACAATATCCCAAAAATACGAAGAAAATATACCAAAAAGGGTTAAAATAAATTAAATAAATTAAATAAAATTAAATAAATGAATTTAGAATAAAATAAGAAATTTGTAGATATTTGTAGAATATTTGTGAATATTTTAATGATTAAAATATAATAAAAATAAAAAATAAAAAATAATTAATTAATTAGTTAAAAAAAAGAAGAAGAGGGAATTGAAAATCGGGGAGAGAGAAATGAAAAACGGAACCGAAATCGGGGAAGAAGATTGGACGACCACCGGCGACCCAATCGGCCAAGTGAGGGCCGAAAAAGGAAGAGGGCTTCGGCGCGACCCACCTGGTGCCGGTGACGCGCCACACCGACGCCGGAGGAGGTCGAAAACGGAAGGAGAAGTCGCGGAAAGGGGAAGCGAAATCGACAGCCACCGGCACCGATTTAACTCCGACCACCGCCAACCGAAGCTTCCCCATTCAATGGCGCACCGATGGGAGCGAAAAACAACCGACGAAACTGACGAACGACGCCGAAAACGACGGAAAGAGGAAATGGGTAACGACAGAGGAGAGAACAGGCCGGACCGGCTACTTTCCGATAGCCTTAGACGAAACCGAGGGCAGATTCATGCTGCGGACGGCCCAGCGGAGCCACTGGCGGCGGAAGCCGGCGGAGAACCGACCTGCAAGGCTGTGAACCGATCGAACCGGAGTGAACCGGCGGTTCAAACCAGGTCTAAACCGGACCGAACCGGTTCAGCCAAGAAAGAAAGGAAAAAAGGAGAAAAAGAGAAAAAGAAAAAGAGGAAAACTTAGGAAAAAATCCCGGCGATGTAATCGAGCTACGGGTAAGTCAGTAGCGGTCAAAATTGACCAATTTGAATTTTGAAATATTTTATTTAATGATTATTCGACTGGAAATTTACCCAAAAATTTATGAAATTATGTAGCTCGACAATTGGCATCCAATGAGAGCTCGAGACAGCCTCGATTTACGTACTAGCATGGAATCTCAGGTAAGTAACCCTTATTTACAATAATTTACATCGTTATGCGTGCTTCAGATTTAATTTCTGCATTAATTAAATTAAATTTTGGAAAGTCGGATAAATTGTCGTAAATAATAAATTGAGTCATTCGAGAGTTAGAACGAGGTCCAATAAATTATTGGTGGGCCCAATGAGCCCAATAGGCCTCGATAATGTGAAAATTAAGTGGAAAACGGGCTTAAGGCCAATTAAGGCCCATTAAGGTGCAATCGGGCCCAATAGGGGTAAATGGGCCCAATGATTTAAATTAAGCCCAGAAAATAGGTAATACAAATAAATTGTATGATATCTGACATGAGGAATATTTATACGCAGTTTTGGATATTGGATTGGGAGTAGATCGGACAGCGTGACGAGACAGCAGTAGAAAAGGAAAGGTCAGACTCTACAGAAAAATAAGGTAAGAGAATTCTACGGACTGCTAGAGGTAAACTTTACGAAATTTCAAAGTCATATGCAGTCTTTTAAATTATTTGAAGGGTCTAGAAATAAGTTAATAATTTTAGTGCCCCGAATGGGTAAATTACCAAAATACCCTTGTTAAGGGTAAAATTTACAATTTTAGGAAAAATTGAGAGGAGCAAGAACAAGAGGTTCCTGCTCGTTCTGGAGGTGTTTTGATGCATGCATGAGTAGGCTGGCTAACCTTGAAAGAAAAATCACAGCATTGCATATTTTCAACGATGAAATTGTTTTGAAAATTGTTTTGAGGAAACAGAGCCGCCTACGTATTTTTATTGACATGTGACGTGCTAGAGCTCAGCTCGCACGATGTTTTGATTTGTGTTATGCATGCACTAGTGGTAGAGCGAGAGCTCGCACTAGAGTTTTACATGCATTGGTGCTGGAGTCTAACTCGCACCTGATTTTACATGATTTTCGTGATACGGTGCTAGAGTCTAACTCGCACCAGGTTTTATATGATTTTCGTGACAGTGTGCTAGAGTCTAACTTGCACCAGATTTTCCACATGATTTGATGAGAGTGCTAGAGCTTAGCTTGCACTAGTTTTACTTGAATTGACGAGAGTGCTGGAGCATCGCTCGCACCCCCCACTGATTTTTTATGAGAACATGCGATGAGCCGTGCTTAGAGCATCGGGTAAACTGTGTGTCACCGATTAAATAGGCTCGCACGTGCGTTCTGAGACCAAGTATGATATATGCGTCCACAGAGTGCGATGTACCGTGCAAGTAGCATGGAGTACAATGTACCGTGTGGCATCTTCGGATGCGTGGTATCTTCGGATACGGGGTATCTTCGGATACGGCATCTTCGGATGCATGGGATCGGATAAGACTGACGGGTTGGATTGATCCACCTCCCAAGTGGTTCCTGATCATGGTGAGAACCCGCACACTAGGATCCGTGTAGCAGAGGAACTCCCGAGGACATATGGCCATAGTCCTGGTTATTACCGATATACAGATGTTGCCTAGTCTCGCATGTTGATGATCTTGACGATGATTGAAACTGGGTTTTAAACTAAATGTGCATGATGATTATTTCCATTCTTTTTAAACCCATGTGTGATGTAAACTGATTTTCATGATTTTGTGTGAGTCAGGACCACCCGAAAGAGGGATTGAGTCCTGACTTTATTGTGAAATTTTTAAATAAGAAAGAAATTATTTAAAAAGAGTTGCATGTTGAATTTTCCATGCGAACGTGTTTTACATGGCATCATGAATCATAGCATCAGTTTTAAAATGTGTGGAGAAAGGGTGGTTTATACATGGCACCACGTTCATGTAGGTAGTATGGTTACCTACTTGTTCGTAGGATTGCCTTACTGAGCTTGATGTGCTCACCCCTTTCATTTTCTCAAATAGATAATCTCCAGTAGATGTTGAGGCGACTGAGTACTGCATTCCGGATATCCGCTGCTACCCATCACTTAAGGTATATACACTTGTATATATTGTATCTACATAAGCATAGCACAGTAACATGTTTGTAAGTAACTTTAGGGGATGTATGAATATTGTAAACACTTATAAATGACTGAGAAAGAATTAAGTTATATGATAAATGAATGGTGGGACTGGCATTGACGCACAGCCCAATTGTTAGTGGAGTGTGGTCACGATCAGAGGACAGGTAAGCATGAAAGAAAATAACAAAACGTGAAAAAATTACTCTGATTTTTGGGTAGTTTTGGGTCGTGACATACAAAGGTGGTATCAGAGCGAAATTGGTCTGATGTGTATCAGTGTCAGTAATTAGAAAATTACATCCTCGTGTTACTGTGCTTGGTTAGATACAATAGTGTATATCGAGATGGGTTTTAACTAAGAAATTGTTGAGAATGCAAGAATACCTAATATTAGTCACGATTAGAGAAGGTAGAGCACGAGGCAGAGGTCGTAGAGGTAGACTTGAGCCTGCTAATCGTGCTGAGTTGACCTATAAGAATCAGGATGAGTTGAAATAGAGGCTAATGTTGAGCATGCCTCACAGAGTCCAACAGAGTGATCGAACAGTATTGAGACACGCTTCGCGAGGTTGGAGCAGAGTGTAGAGAATATTTTGGGAGCAAATTGCTCAGAGTATGCATAAGATTTGAGGGCAAGTCGGAGAATTGATGGAAGTTCGCTCGACTCAACTTAAGAGTTAGACATCCAGAGCTGACATGCGAAATATTTCTGGATGTATTCCGGTGATAGAATATCCCGGAGATTGTTTAAAGGGAATGATAGATAAAATCCTTACTCTGACCCAGAGGAATTGATTTATTGATGAGTATGAATTATGAGTATGAAACTCGGTTATATTCTTGGGTAGATATTACCTCGACACTATGGACAGTGACACTCGAGATGTCTAAGAGTTTATGGAAGGGCTCAGATTGTCGATTAGAGTCCAATTGGCCCGTGAGATATTACCTATGTCGAGGCAGTGCGTAAACTATAGTGGTGTGAATAAGATTGAGTGTTGCATGCCTCTGAGATTGGAAAGGTAGTAAAGGCCGAAATAGAGACAGAAAGAGAATCGAGAATGACAGAAATGTCAGAACGAGGAAAAAGGGGTAGTTTGGTAAAAGATTTGATTTGATGAGTTATGGGCTAAGATGATCGGTAAGGCCACAGTTATCCGATTGTAGCACTTTTGAGGGGTATTGTGATTGGAGAACCCCGATCTGCTACGGATCACTGTAGAATGTGTGGTAAATACCACAGAAGTAGGACCTACACCTTCACATTATTGATGAAAATGGCCGTTAAGTGTGGTAAGACGGACCATTTATTATGATTGCTCAGAGTTGGACGAGATTGCCCCATAGAAAGGTAAAGAGATAGAGAAAACCCTGTTGAGAGAGCTGCATCAAAAAGGGAGGCCACAACCGAAGAGAAAAGGAAAGTAGGCTGTTGGACGAAGACGAGTGTATGTCTTGGACTAGGACACTACTGATGTTTCACAGGATGTGGTGAAAGATTCCACACTGCTTATGAATAAAGAATGTAATTGTGTTAATTGATCCTGGTACCACGTATTTCTTCATACCGCCTTCATTCGTATGTAAGTGAGTAAAAGACATGAATGCCTACACTCTTGGGCACAATGCCGATAAATGAGTACCCCAATAGAGGAAGGTTAACTAACGGAATAATTATGAAGAGATTTTTAAGTTGAAAATGGGATAAGAAGTATAAGTTAGTCGATTTTATTTAATGGACTATGAATAATTTAAAGTAATATTTGAGAATAAAGTAGTCGGCTACATATTATGATGTTCGGATTTCTATCCTAAGATATTGATATGGTTACCCCTGAAAAGTATACTGTAAGTTTTGATAAGTACTAAAAAGGGGTGCAATGGTTGAAATTAAAGAAGAGAATGATGGTACTCACGAAATGAAAAAGGACAGAGTTTCGTTATAATGGATATACGAAGGAGATACTCTTTAGGATATGTTTGATCCTAAATACAAGTTGTACTGGAGTAAGAGGCGTATGCTAGGTAAGAATACCCTTAAAATATGAAGTAATTTGGATTAAAGCGAATAGTAACGAATATGAATTGTAACCACAGGGACTAATATGTAAAGTAATTGTGGTTAAGTCTAAGGGTTAATAAAGGTATTTCAAAATACCTCCCCGCCTGAAGACTTCACAGCGTCTAGAAATATATATAATCTATAACTTAAAATTGACCGTTGTAAGATATAAAGTTAAAATTTGGACACCTTCACTGGTACGATAAAAAACTAAAAAAATTTCGATTAATTATGAAGGTTAAAATATTAAAATTTAATAAAAGCCGTTAATATAAGAAAAAGGAAATGACGCGGGTTAGTACCTGAAAACAGAAGCAATTTTGAAGTGATATTATACGCTTATGCGTACATAGGTCAAGGATATGGGTGATTGAAATATGTAGTGGAGCTCAACTACAATGAGTTATTTAAACTTTACCTGGACCGATTTGTCATCATCCTTATTGATGATATGTTGTGTGTAGTTAAAGTCCAGGGAAAATTATAAGCAACAATTGGAAAAATTACTTTTACAGATGGTTACTGCGAGTTCTAAAAATGGTATACTTTGTTGGCACGTTTAACTATGAAAGCGTGGTATTTGAATGAGATGATAAGTGGGATGATAGATGTGACATGAATTTTGGTGTAGTGAAGTATGAACTGACCACCGTGATTATTTTCACCATACCCAACAGCTCAAGAGGTTCTCCGTGTGTATGAATGACTCAAGATAATGAATGAGCTGTGTATTGATACAAAATGGGAAGATAGTCGATTTTGGATCCAGACGACTCAAGGATCATGAAATAAACTATCTGACCCATGATTTAAAGTTGGCAGCGGTATTACTTGTACTGAGGATATGGTACTATTATGTATATGGTGAGAAATTTTGGGTATGCACTGATCATAAAGCCCCAAGCATCTGTTTTCACAGAAAGAGGCGAATATGAGAATACTTAGTGGGTTAGAGCTTCTGAGAGATTTTGATTGTGGAAAAATTGTACCACTCAGGAAAGGCTAATGTGATGGCTGATGCCTTGAGAAGAAAGAGCCTCGGGATGGTATTACATATGATGGTCAAGGAGCATGAGCTGCTTGAGCAGTTGTGAGCTTCAGTCGTGATGTGACCCCTTCTGATGATGACAGTGATTGTGTGACAGCTAGCCTGAGATTAGAATCGGATGTGAGTACCTGGATTTGACAGGCTTAGCGAGATGATCAGCATGGTGTCGATAATGTGGGTCAGATTCAGAAGGGTACAGTGATAGAGTTCACAGAGTATGATAATGATTTACAGAGAGGTTCAGAGACAGTATAAGTGCTCCCCAAGACCACTGTTGATGGGATAGTAATATTGTCAGAAGCTTACTCTTCGGGATATACAGTGCATACAGAAAGTAACGAATATATATATGAAATCTCTAAAAAGGGGATTGATGGTCAGATGTGAAAAGAGATATGGTAGAGATTGTGGAAAAGTGCCTAGTATGTCAGTAGGATAAGGTAGAGTATTAAAAGTCTGCAGAGTTATTGCAGCCTCTACCTATATCGACACGGCACAGAAATGGGAGAAAGTCTCCATGAATTTCATGATGGGTTATAGAGGACTCAGATGAATCACGAGGCTATTTAGATGATAGTCGCTAAATTGACTAAGTCTACCCACCTTCTGGTTATGAAATCCCCAGATACTGAAAGTGTGTATGAGGATTCAGGTATAAGGAAGATTGTGGAACATTATGTAGCGTTCCAGTGAGCATGGTATCATATAGGGATTCCCGCTTCACTTCCCACCTCTGAGAATATTTTTCAGGAAGCTACGGGAACCCGATTTAGTATTTGCACAGCTTTCCATCCTCAGACAGATGGTCAGTTAGAGAGGACTATACAGGTTCTGGAGGATACGATGAAAGCGTGTTTCATTGATTTTATAAGCTCTTGGGATGGTCAGTTATTACAAATTGGATCTGCCAATAGCGACAGTTGTCACTTGAGTATCAGGATAACAAGATATGAGGCATAGTATGGTCGTAGGGGTTGTTTCCCCGACTTGGATAAGAAAAAGTGGGTGACAGATAGAAATTTCTTCTGAATTAGTATAATAAGTCTCTGAGGATGTTCAGTTGAGGGAGAGATTAAGAACACCTCAGAGCAGACAAAAAGCATTGGAATTCACCGAGGGTGAATCAGTAATGGTTGAAGTTATTTGTCCTAAGGGAATAACGACATAACGAGACTTGAGAAGAAGGCAAATTGAGTTTTGCAGAATGGAATTTTTGAAAGATTGGACAAGTGGGAGATAAGACCTGTAGGTTGGCGTTATCACCTGAATAAACAGGCATCCATAATGTGTCCCATCTTTTGATGCTTCGGCAATACTATCCAGATCCAGCTTAGGTGATCGGATATGAACTCCAACAGTTCAGCTCAGTGCAAATATAAGTATATTGAAAAAGTTGATTCGGGCATTAAACAGGAAAGGGAAAGTATTGAGGTTTAAGACGATCTCCCTAGTTAAAGTTCTTGAGAAGTATTACACTCCGAAAAAAAAAGTCACATGAGAATTAAAAAGTATGATACGATTGATGTACCCGGAGTAGTCTATGGACTCATATGACTTGGTTCTAATTTGGAGGACCAAATTCCTTAAGTGGGGGAGATTATGTAAGACCCGATTTTAGTTAAAACACAAAAATTTAAAATGCAAAAGGACTGAAATGGAATTTTTGAACACGTGCAAGGGTAAAATGGTCAAAAGACAGAAAGTCGAAATAAATTCGATAAGAAAATTTAATTAAAAATAATGGATTTCATAATCTTGATCAATAACGAAGAAATAATTAAATTTCGGGTTAAATTGATCAAGATATGAATTTACTGGACTTAATCGAAATTTTCGCTAGGGACAATATCCCGAAAATATGGAGAAAATATACCGAAAAGGGTTAAATAAATTAAATAAATTAAATAAAATTATATAAATAAATTTAGAATAAAATAAGAAATTTGTAGATATTTGTAGAATATTTGTAAATATTTTAATGATTAAAATATAATAAAAATAAAAAAATAAAAAAATAATTAATTAATTAGTTAAAAAAAGAAGAGAGAATTGAAAATCGGGGAGAAAGAAATGAAAAACGAAACCGAAATCGGGGAAGAAGATCGGACGACCACCGGCGACCCAATCGGTCAGGTGAGGGCCGAAAAAGGAAGAGGGCGTCGGTGCGACCTCCCTGGTACCGGCGACGCGCCACACCAACGCCGGAGGAGGCCGAAAACGGAAGGAGAAGTCGTGGAAAGGGAAGCGAAATCGACGGCCACCGGCATCGATTTGACTCTGACCACCGCCAACCGAAGTTTCCCCATTCGATGGCGCACCGATGGGAGCAAAAAACGATCGGCGAAACCGAGGAACGACGCCGAAAATGACGTAAAGAGGAAATGGGTACCGACGGTGGAGAGAACAGGCCGGACCAGCTACTTTCCGGTGGCCTTGGACGAAATCGATGGCAGATTCGTGCTGCGGACCGCCCAGCGGAGCCACTAGCGGCGGAAGCCGGTGGAGAACCGACCGGCAAGGCTGTGAACCAGCCGAACCGGAGTGAACCGACGGTTCGAACCGGGTCTGAATCGGACCGAACTGGTTCAGCCAAGAAAGAAAGGAAAAAGGGAGAAAAAGGGAAAAAGAAAAAGAGGAAAAATTGAAAAAAAATCCCGGTGATGTAATCGAGCTACGGGTAAGTCAGTAGCGGTCGAAATTAACCGATTTGAATTTTGGAATATTTTATTTAATGATTATTCGACTGAAAATTTCTCGAAAATTTATGAAATTATGTAGCTCGACAATTGGCATCCAATGAGAGCTCGAGACAGCCTCGATTTGCGTACTAGCATGGAATCTCTGGTAAGTAACCCTTATTTATGACAATTTACATCGTTATGCGTGCTTTCGGATTTAATTTTCGCATTAATTAAATTGAAATTTGGAAAGTCGGATAAATTGTCGTAAATAATAAATTGAGCCATTCGAGAGTTAGAACAAGACCCAATAAATTGTTGGTGGGCTCAATGAGCCCAATAGGCCATTGATAATGTGAAAATTAAGTGGAAAACGGGCTTAAGGCCCATTAAGGTGCAATCGGGCCCAATAGGGGTAAATGAGCCCAATGATTTAAATTAAGCCCAGAAAATAGGAAATACAATTAAATTGTATGATATCTGACCTGAGAAATATTTATACGCAGTTCCGATATTGGATTGGGAGCAGATCGGACTGCGTGACGAGACAGCAGTGGAAAAGGAAAGGTCAGACTTTACAGAAAAATAAGGTAAGGGAATTCTACGGATTGCTAGAGGTAAACTTTACGAAATTTCAAAGTCATATGCAGTCTTTTAAATTATCTGAAGGGTCTAGAAGTAAGTTAATAATTTTAGTGCCTCGAATGGGCAAATTACCAAAATACCCTTGTTAAGGGTAAAATTTACAATTTTAGGAAAAATTAGGAGGAGCAAGAACAAGAGGTTCCGCTCGTTCTGGAGGTATTTTGATGCATGCATGAGTAGGCTGGCTAACCTTGAAAGAAAAATGCACAGCATTGCATATTTTCAACGATGAAATTGTTTTGAAAATTGTTTTGAGGAAACAGAGCCGCCTACGTGATTTTATTGACATGTGACGTGCTAGAGCTAAGCTCGCACGATGTTTTGATTTGTGTTATGCATGCACTAGTGCTGGAGCGAGAGCTCGCACTAGAGTTTTACATGCATTGGTGCTGGAGTCTAACTCGCACCTGATTTTACATGATTTTCGTGATACGGTGCTAGAGTCTAACTCGCACCAGGTTTTATATGATTTTCGTGATAGGGTGCTAGAGTCTAACTCGCACCAGATTTTCCACATGATTTGATGAGAGTGCTAGAGCTTAGCTCGCACTGGTTTTACTTGAATTGACGAGAGTGCTGGAGCATCGCCCGCACCCCCCCACTGATTTTTTATGAGAACATGCGATGAGCCATGCTTGGAGCATCGGGTAGACTGTGTGTCACCGATTAAATAGGCTCGCACGTGCGTTTTGAGACAAGGTATGATATATGGGTCCACAGAGTACGATGTACCGTACAAGTAGCATGGAGTACGATGTACCGTGTGACATCTTCGGATGCGTGGTATCTTCGGATATGGGGTATCTTCGGATACGGCATCTTCGGATGTGTGGGATCGGATAAGACTGACGGGTTGGATTGACCCACCTCCCGGGCGGTTCCCGATCATGGTGAGAACCCGCACACTAGGATCCGTGTAGCAGAGGAACTCCCGAGGACATATGGCCATAGTCCTGGTTATTACCGATATACAGATGTTGCCTAGTCTCGCATGTTGATGATCTTGACGATGATTGAAACTGGGTTTTAAACTAAATATGCATGATGATTATTTCCATACTTTTTAAACCCATGTGTGATGTAAACTGATTTTCATGGTTTTGTGTGAGTCAGGACCACCCGAAGAAGGGGTTGAGTCCTGACTTTATTGTGAAATTTTAAAATGAGAAAGAAATGATTTAAAAAGAGTTGCATGTTGAATTTTTTGTGCGAACGTGTTTTACTTGACATCATGAATCATAGCATCAGTTTTAAAATGTGTGGAGAAAGGGTGGTTTATACATGGCACCACGTTCATGTAGGTAGTATAGTTACCTATTTGTTCGTAGGATTGCCTTACTGAGCTTGATGTGCTCACCCCTTTCATTTTCTCACATAGATAATCTCCAGTAGATGTTGAGGCGATTAAGTACTGCATTCCGGATATCCGCTGCTACCCATCACTTAAGGTATATACACTTGTATATATTGTATCTATATAAGTATAGCACAGTAACATGTTTGTAAGTAACTTTAGGGGATGTATAATTATTGTAAACACTTATAAATGACTGAGAAATAATTAAGTTATATGGTAAATGAATGGTGGGACTGGCATTGACGCACAACCCAATTGTTAGTGGGGTGTAGTCACGATCAGAGGACAGGTAAGCAAGAAAGAAAATAACAAAACGCGAAAAATTTACTCTGATTTTTGGGTAGTTTTAGGTCGTGACAGATACCCTACTTGATAATTCTATTTTTAATAGAATTATTTATACTTAATTTCTTAATTAATTATTTAAATCCCCATATTATTTTTTTAATAATTCCCTCAATTTATTTAAAATTCTTTAATGTGCAGATAAATTAAATCCGGATAAAACTCAGTCGTTTCAGTCAAAATTGAGTTGAAAACGGGCTAAAGGAGACTAGACCACTTCCACTTTGCAGACCGAGTCACCAGTCATTTGGACACGCGTGATGCCAGGTGTCAGTATTTTATTCGCTCCGAAACGATAAGATCGACAGACACCGTGCCAACCTTTTGGAATGCACACGCCGGGCCACATCGCACAACCAATTGGACAAAAAGACGAGTGACATGGAAATATCTACTCTGCAGCAAATCAAAGGAAGACAAATGGTCAAACAATGCAAACTCAGCTAGGATGAAAAAATTACCATTGTACCCCTAAGTGTGTGTATAAATAGAACATGATGGTAATTGAAAAAAAAATGAAGTAGGGTAGAATTTAGAAGTAGTGTAGAATTTAGGAATAGTTTTTAGAGTAATTTAAGGTAGCTTTAGTTTTTAAAGTTTTTTTATTTTTCCTTGAAAGCTTTCTGACTAGGGTTTTTTTTTTGTTGCCATTTTACTATTCATGTCAACTTTGAATTTATTAGATTTTATGCAAAGCTTTATTTCTTTTTCTTCTTCGCTATTTCACTTCATTGTTTTGCTTTTCATTGTATTTTACTGCTCATTGCTCGGGTAGTGAGAATGGCTGGTGACAGTAGCCATTTTTCATCAGCCCTTCACAGTATTTTCTTTGCTTATTGAAGGTTTAACTTCATTCCTTTTGATTCCTCTATTCTGCTGATGTTTCACTTACTTATTAAGCATCTACCTCTAAGCTTCCATTTACATATATTTCTATGTGCTTTGTTGAGCACATATGAATAGCTAAAGAAATTATTCCATTTACATATATTGCTTAACCGAATCTTTCCTTCGATTTTTCAAGTTGTTTTCGATAGTTAATGTTCTATTTTCCTTAGCCATTTTCTAATGTTAGTTTAGATTTCTTCATAGTATTTTAAGTTATTTTATAGCACTGATTTCTATTTTTGTGAATTTTCATCATCTAAATTATGGATTTAAGGTGGGCCATTTTTTGCATCCCTAGTATTTCGGTTATCTCTTTTTCTTGCACTCTCGGGTTTCCATTATTGCATCTTCCGGGTGTTTCTGCCACTTTTGTTGGTTTTCGGTGCAGGTTCTTGCTGTCTAAGAGCTGCTGAGTTGTAGCTGCTAGTACAGGATGAGGATGGTTGCGTGAGGAGTGTTCAGAATTAGGAAAAGGCACAAGCTGTGAACGTGGGTGCAATAGCATGGTGATTTGCTGTTCCAAACCGAAAACCATGACTGGGCAGATTTCATACTCTGTTATGCTCTGTTTTGAGAGCTTGATACTGTTCATTTTCTTTTCATGATTTCATTTTGCATTAATCTAAGTTGTGGTAGCTGCAGGTTTGCATGGATGTGTGCTGACCGAGCTGTTGTGTGGATATATATGTGTAGGTGGTAGCTGAAGTTGTGAAGGATGTAGAGCTTTGTGTTTAAGCTTGGTTCCAGCTTTGTTTCATTTTCTGTTTTGTGCTTATTATTTCTATTTTCTGTTTTGTTGCCTTATTTCTAGTTACTTATTCAAGTTCGATTTTATGTTTCATTTTATAGTTATAGTACGGTTGCATTAAATTTGTTTAGCTTTTCCAGTTTTTACATTGTTGATTGTTATTTGCTTATTCTATTCTTGGATGCAGTCTGTCGGGTTGCATTTACAACAGGTAGCGCAGGATGATTGCTGGGCTGTGCAGAATGGAATTTCATTGTGCAGATAGTCTGCTACTGCTACAATTGCTGGTCAGTCCTTGTTGATTGTTGAAGGACGCTAGCTGATCGAAGTAGACAAGGCCACTGCAGTGATGGATACAACAATCAGAATTTGCACAAGTCTAGCACGAGTTGCAGAGCAGGGAAGCAATACTCATGCTGAGTTGATCATGGCAGCACAGTACAGTGCATACGGGATAAGTTGCACTGCCGAGAATAGACGAGGACGTGAAGCTGAGGCAGAAGCAGGACAACAGCTGTACAGAACCGAGACCAGCACCCAGACCTGGAACAGAAATATGTACAATACCAGTGCATGGAGGGACCACGAGGCCAGCTGTGTTATTTTGTTTAAGGCCTTGTTTGGCCATTGCATTTTAGCTACAAAATTCATTTTCATGCATTTTAGAATAGCTTAATTTCAATTTAATTTGTTAGCTTAAGAAGTTAGAGTTTTAAATTAATTTACATGATTAGTTATAGTTCAATTGCTTGATTAGTTCAGAATTTAGATTTAATTATGTCATTAGTTAATTTTTATTTTAGTAATAGGTGTTACAATTATAATTAAATTAGAGTAAAATCATTTTATGCATTTTTAAGTTTTCATTTTAAATTCAAAAATCGAAAAAATATTTATCATGCATTAGTTAGATTTTATTGTTAAGTTAGTAATTAGATATAATTAGGATTAATTTAGAATTAATATTTTAGATATTTAGACTTGTAGTTATTTTCTTAATTTTTCTAGGATTTTATTTCATTCAATTTTAAATTAGTTTAATTTGCATTTTTATTAAGTAGTTTAATTACATGCACATTTTATTTTATGTTTGTTTAATTTTAGTTTAATTAATTTTGTTTCTTATTTTCATATTTGCATTTTTAATTGTGTTAATTATTTTTAACTGTTTTAATTATCTTTTGTAGGTATTTGATTTTAGTTGCTTGAAGCTCTCTATAAGTAATTTTTAACTCAGTTTTGTTTTCTTTAGTTTATAGCTTTTATTATTTTCAGTACTTTTAATTTCAGATTTAGTAGATTACTCCCTAAAAATTCATAATATGCTAGGATATACTTAGGGTAAGATTAACTGGTACTTAATTAGGCAATTCAACTTCTTTGTGGGACGATAATCTGGGACTCAAATCTCATTATTACTTGTACGACCCGTGCACTTGCGGATAGAACGTCTAGGTCACTTAGAGTGGGCACTAGTTTCGTATCAAGTTTTTGGCGCCGTTGCCGGGGAAGTCTTAATTTGTTAGTAATTAATATCGGTGAAATTATGCTTAGGTGTAATTCTAGCTTGTAAATACTTAGGTTGTAAATATTTAGAGCTTTAATCTAGATTAGTTAATTTTCTAAAAAAAATTTAAAATTTAAAATTTAAAAACTTAAAAAAAATATTTTAAGGACTTTTTGATGTTTGCATGCGTAGAGCCAGAAGTTGTGATTGCTTTCCTTTAGATCTTGAAATTGAATGAACACTTAGAAAAATTAGAAAGGATTCTAGGAAATTAATAGCTCCGCTGCAAAACATCATGGCAGAAAATAGAGAAATTAGGACAGTTGGAGATTATGCAGTGCCGAAGATTGGAGGATATTATACCTGTATTAGGCCACCAGCTATCCCTGCAAACAATTTCGAAATTAAGCCTGCAATCCTTCAGATGATCTAGACTTCTCTACAGTTCAGTGGGCTTCAGCATGATGACCCACATGCTCACCACGGGCAATTCCTGGACCTGTGCAACACATTCAAGCACAATGGATTATCCGATGATGCGCTTAGGCTTAGATTATTCCCCTTCTCGCTTAGGGATAGGGCGCGACACTGGTTAACCTCCTTGCCTCCAAGATCCATTTCTACATGGGACGAGTTAGCCCATCAATTTTTAGCTAAGTTTTCCCCTCCCTTTATAATGGCCAGACTCCGTAGTGACATTTCTTCCTTTGCCCAATTTGATTCAAAAACTCTTTACGAAGCATGGGAACGATATAAGGAGCTTCTTAGGAAGTGGCCTCATCATGGCCTACCTTTATGGTTGCAAGTCCAGATCTTCTACAACGGACTTACAAGCCAAAATAGGACCATCGTTGACGCTGCTGCGGGTGGAGCTCTAATGTGCAAAACAGAGGAGGAAGCTTACGACTTGTTAGATAAGATGGCAATTAACAATTATCTATGGTCCTCGGAGAGGCAACTGCCTAAGAAGTCGACGGGTATCTATGAGCTTGACATGCTGTCTACCTTAACCTCTCAAATTGCTAACCTAAAGAAAAAGGTAGAGTCACTCAGTACCCAATATAATCCTTCTACCAGTCCTAATCTTGTTTATTTTGTCCAAAGTCCTTTTCTTTTCTACAATCTGTGTGGTGGTACACACTCTGTAGATAGGTGTCCGCTTAACTTAGAATCGGTTCAGTATGTTGCCTCCTCTCAGAAGCAACAGAACAACCAATTTTCAAACACCCACAATCCAGGGTGGAGGAACCATCCTAACATATCCTGGAGCTAAAATCAAAGGCAATCTTCTAACTCCATATCTGTAGGACCCCCTGGTTTTCAAGCTCCATCGGTTCATGTACCACCACATCAGCAATTTCCACAATATTCACCATATCATCCATATCCACACCATCCACCTAATCATCCCCATCCACCTCACTTTCATCAACCACCACCACCACATATGTAGCCACAACACGTACTTGCATCAGCACCAGCAACCGAGAAGAAGCCCTCGCTTGAGGAAATGTTCTCAACGATCCTGTAAAATCAAGCTGCTTCAATTAAGAACTTAGAGGTTCAGGTGGGACAAATAGCAAATGCTCTTAGCCAACGTCCTCAAGGGACCCTTCCTAGTAACACTGAAGCTAATCCTGTTAAGCAAAGGGAGGGTAAAGAACATGTGAAATCCATCACCCTTAGGAGTAGCAGAGAGCTAGATGAGCCACAAGTTAAGTCTGGACTTGAACAGCCCATAGTTGAAAAACCCATAGGTTCTAACGAAGCAGCTCAGAAAGAACAGGAACAAAATGAAAACTAAGCTGAAAAGGAATTAAAGATAAGTGCTTCTTCATCTTTACCTTCTTCTTCTACTTCACAGCCTTCCTCGTCCTCAGATGATACACATGTTTCCACTACATCCTCTCCAGTTAGACCACCAGTACCTTTTCCTCAGAAGTTCCAAAATCAAAAACTCGATTAATAATTCACTAAATTCCTTGAGCTTTTTAAGAAACTTCACATCAACATTCCTTTCGCAGATGCCTTACAGCAAATGCCAAGTTATGTGAAGTTTTTGAAGGATATCCTCTCTAGGAAAAAAGATTGGAAGAATATGAGATGATGGCTTTAACTGAGGAATGTAGTGCAATTATTTGGAAGAAATTATGTCACGCCCCGAAAACACGAAAAATATGGCAAATTTAAAACTTTTTACTCATCAAATCACAATTAATGGTGCATTCCTGTGCAGTGTCATACATCATCATACTTGTCATGCCTTAGGATCTAATCATAAAATAGCATATATCATATCATATACATTACTCAATTCTGAGTTAATTAATCCTAATACATCCCATATATCATTGTACAACAAGTGTCTATAATTACAACTTTAGTCTGGGTACATGAAAAGATAAATTATACCTCAATACAATATATGGCCTGGAGCTCAAGTCCTCCACTAGCCACTATTTCGTACGTCGCAGGGAAAACTCTCTTCACTTGAAGAAATCTGGGGGAAGAGAAAACAGGGTGAGCTTGTGTCAGACCCGGATTTTTGTAGCTTATTTCCTTATGATTCCTATATGTATGAACACTATGTAATTATGGTTGAATCATAAGAAGAGTATTTACTAGATTTAAAGTGTTAGTGAAATGAATTAACACACAAAAGCTACATAAAATGCCTAATGTGGATGATGAGTGTCACAGGCTAAACCGAGTCATTCTAAATCATTCTGACTGAAAATAAGAACTTAAAATAAGAGAGCGTAGAGAACTCATGAAGGAAAGTCAGCTTGATTTAGACCCGAACATACAAAACGAGAATAAAAGCTAAAAAGGGTAAAATGGACCTTTTCGGCGAGAAAAGGAGTTTCGGGTGAAATTATCCACCGGGAGCGGTTGGAATATAAAGACGAGAGTGTAAGACATGATATATAACACTTTCGAAAATTTAAGAAAAAGTCAACTTAGTCAATGGTTAAAGAAAAAGTCAACTATAGTTAAAAAAGTGGACTTTTACCATAGTTGACTAATCAAGGTTAGAAATTAACCTAAGTGTGGAGAAAAATTTGGGAAAAAATATTCTTGGCCAGAATACAAGATAATCATCCCCGGAAGTAAGGAAAATTTATTCGGAAGGATTCCGGAATAAATTTAATGGTTAAAAATGTAATGGGCCTAAGGTGAAAATTTTAAAGCCCATTAAGGTATACTAAACGTATATCGAAATTTTTAGGTCCTTTAGACCGAATTGTTGGACCAATTGATCGGCCAAATTTTGAGACAATAAAAGGCCCGAGGTATAGTAAAAATTTCAGCCCGAAAGCCCATTAGGAAAGCCCAAACCGAGAAGCCCAATTGGAAAAGCCCATGAGATAAATATCTAACCATAGTTAAAGTTAACTATGACTCATAAGGTGACTCATAAGGTGACTCATGGTTCAGATTTGGAAAGTCAAGCATAGTGGCTGAAAAGTAAGGCTTAATGACTAAGTAAGTGGCTTATAAATGCAGCCACACCTTGGTCATCTTTATCACACAATTCCGGCTAGAGAAGAACACCATTGAAACATAACCATCCAAGCTTTTTCTCACTAGAAATCACTAAGAATTAGTCATATTTGGAACTTGCATTCTTCATGAAAGTTGTTCCAAATTGAAAGGAGATTAACATATGTGGGAATTGGCTATCAAGGAGCCATAGAGTGCAAACCGAGAGCCTCCAAAGATTCGGCCAAAGGGAGAACACAACAATTGGTATATTTTCTAATTTCCAATTTCATATATGTTAATGTATGAATGATTTTAAGTATGTTGATATATGTTTTAAGCATTGAAACATATTAAATCACCATTAAGAGGGTTAGGCCGAGAGTGATCAATGAGATATTGAAATATGTCAATTTGATTTTAAGACATAAATGGATTAGTACACATGTATTAATGTTAATGGTATAATTAGAATTAATCAAATTGATTAATTAATACATGTAAATTGTTAGCAATCAAGGTGTTTGATAAAATGCCTAAATGAACTATAGGATGATTGGTAATATTGCCTACCAAGTGTTTGTGAAAATGCCTAAGTGGAAATGGCTAGAAAATAGGCATGTATGGCATGCCATGGTGGAAACCGAGAATGGCTAGCTCTCGGCCAAGGCATGTGGCTGAGAGGCCCAATGGGCCAAGCCCAATATTTTTAGGCCTGATGGGCCTAAGATAAGCCCAATAAGAGTTGGTGGGCCCCACAAGCCCAATAGGCCCAACAAAAGTGAATAGTAAAATGAAAATGGACTTAAGGCCTAGTTAGGCCCATTAAGGATTTTTAAGGCCCATTAAGGGAAATTAAACTGTATTAATGTGTAATACAGTAGGAAAATGATAATTAACCTGAGGAATGGTTATTTACAGCTCCGGAGTTTACATTGAGAGCTGATCGGACTGCGAGAATTAGCAGCACCGAGGAAGTGAGGTCACGAGACGTGATCCGAGGTAAGGGACTTTTGCGATTAGTTAGAGATACCTGCACGTATTTTCAACTGCTTCTGCATTCACTTAAAAACTCTGAGGGTCAGAGAAAGTGAATAATAATTATTGCGACCCGATAGTGGCAAATTACGATTTTGCCCCTAGTTAGTCAAAAAGTCAACTTTTGTGAGAAGTTGCAAAAAGCATGGAAAATGCAATTGTGAGTGTTTAATTGCTATTAGCATGAAAATAAATAGATGGGCTAATGATTTTAAGGTGGATATGACTTAAGCACACTTTATGGTGCTGATTTTACTATTTTGTAAACAATCACTTTTAAATAGCCATCTATCATATTATGTGAGAATGAATCGTGCTAGAGCACAGCTCGCATTGGGATTCATATGTTTTCCACATAACATTAGTGCTGGATTTTGATACGCACTAGATTTTCATGACATGCATGATAGAGTACTGGAGTTTTACTCGTACTCAGCTTTGAATGATATATGCATGACAGAGTGCTGGAGCGATTGGCTCGTACTCGATTCTTCATGGTTTATACATGACATAGTACTGGGAGCTATTGCTCGTACTTGATTTAATACATAAACTATGCATTGACCTAGTTGCTAGAGATTGCTCGCACTAGAGTTAAGTTTTATGATGTGAAACAGTGTTTGAGCGGAGTAACGACTGTGAGTCGCACTCAAGACGCACACTGTATGTGATATTTAATACATGTTGAAACCCATGCCTGAGTCCTTGTGTGTCACGCCCCGGAAGTGCGGAAAATAGGGCTAATTTAAAACTTTTTACTCGTTAATTCACAAATAAAGAGTGCATTCCTGTGCAGTGTCATACATCATCATAATTATCGTTCCCCAGGATCTCATCATGATATAATAAATATTGTATTATACCCATTACTCGATTACAAGTTAATTAATCCTAATACATCCCATATAATGTCATACATCAAGTGTCTGCAATTACAATAATAGTCTGGGTACATGAAAAGATAAATATACCTCAAGATACAATATATATGGCCTGGAGCTCGAATCCTCCACTAGCCACTACTCCGTACGTCGCAGGGAAGTCCTTATTCACTTGAAGAACTCTGGGGGGAAAGAAAAGCAGGGTGAGCTTCTAAATCGCTCAGTAAAGGGGGTAAGGAACTCAATTCATAAACCAAAATGCACATCACAAAATGTTTATTTGTATGTGAAACTCATTTGAAAACCATAGCATGAAAGTACTCAAAACGACACTCTCATGTGTCAAGTCATGTGAAAACATGAAGTAAAAAGGCTCACTCTAGAGCATTAACAAAGCATGTGAAAATAACGCGTTAAACGCTTTCTCAAATACGTGATAAAATCACAGTAAAAATAATGTACGTGGCACAGCCACTAAACACACGTGGCAGAGCCACTGATTTAAATTCTCACGTGGCATAGCCACAAAACACACGTGGCAAAGCCACTGATTTAAATTCTCACGTGGCATAGCCACAAAACACACGTGGCAAAGCCACTGATTTAAATTCTCACGTGGCATAGCCACAAAACACACGTGGCAAAGCCACTGATTTAAATTCTCACGTGGTGTAGCCACAGATTAATTTCTCGCGTGGCATAGCCACAGAATAGGGTTTCTCAACGTGGCACAGCCACCAATTGGGGTATAACGTGGCACAGCCACCAATGGGGTATAACGTGGCATAGCCACCAATGGGGTTTCTCAACGTGGCACAGCCAAAGAATAGGTTATTCTCACGTTACCAGAACGGAGAAGAATTCGGGCTTACATGCTACCAGAGCAATGCCCGGTGTGTACTCACAACTACACACCCAAGTCTTATCACATAAGACAGGTTTGTCTTCACGTAGAACTCGTAATGGTTTTTTTTCTCATAAAACTCATTTGAAATCGTTTTGTACTCAACACAAAACGTAATAAAACCGAGTTCCAACCGGCAAAGCACACGCACACATTTCTCAAATCACAATATTGCCTTAACGTAGAGCCCAGTTATAAACTCATAAAACATTGGGCTCCAACCGGCTATAAAATTGTGTGCAATTTAATCTCAACACAAAACACTCAACATGCTTGTTTTATAAACCACAAATCATGCTAAAACAGTTTGCAATTCACATACACAAATGGTTTAGATTTCCCTTACATCTTTGCACCTCGTATAGTGCAATTGTTTCCCTCGTATCACGGACTAGCCCCGCATTCCACTCTGGAACTCCCGAGCTGTCCAAACGATGTCACAACATCAATACTCAATATCACATAAACCTCAATTCTCAAAATCGAGCATAATTGCTCATAACTCCTTAAATCCCTTAATTTTCGTAACTCTATCCCAAACTACACCCTTATTCACAACATCTCAACGTCCTACATTCCTCATGCCAATTATCTAGGCTAATTCTCCACATTGTCTATATTTCCATTTATAGCTCAAAATTCCTAAAATTACCAAAATCGCTAAATATCATTATCACTCTATCCACATTGAAATTCATCAATCCCTAATCATTTCTCAACTATTTCAACACAATTACAACCACCAATAACATCAAAAATCAGCTCAAATATCAAGATCGAGGTTTAGAAATTACCCAAAGCTTGTGAGACGCACAACTCATGCCTCGATCTGATTCGTCCTTCGATTTCCAAGTATGTTGTTCTCCCTTTGATGAGGAACAACTTTCCTTCTTACCACAACAGCTGATTCGGCCGGAAATGGGTGATTTGGAGGAGTGAGAAACTAGGTTTTCGGTGGAAATAGGTTTTGGAAGAGAGAGAAAGTGAAATTGCAGAGAAAACACGGGTTCCTTATATAGACTGGAGGTAGGAGATCGATCTGCCTCTTGATGAGATCGATCTGTGTTTGAAATTTGGGGACGATCTGGGCAATTTTTTGCCTAGGAGATCGATCTGTCGAGGGGTGAGATCGATCTCTTTATGGCTTTATGAGATCGATCTGCTCCTGAGGAGATCGATCTTCTCCCCAAACAAAATCATTTGGAGATCGATCTCCTCCTCATGAGATCGATCCTTTCTCAAACAGATTCATAAGGAGATCGATCTCTTCCATTGGAGATCGATCTGCTCCTCAAATTTCCCCTTCCTCGTCATTTTTAACTCATCAGATCGATCTCTCCTTCTCCCAGATCAATCTGTCCTCATGCTTCATGCTCATTTTACACACTTAACACATAAATCTCCAATTATAATTCCCACAATTTATTTAGCTCAATAAATTACACTTCGAATTCTTATTACATCAATAAAATATGTCTGAAATTCTCAGATCTCACATCCTCCCCACCTTAAAAAGAATTTGGTCCTCCAAATTCAACTCAACTAGTCAAAATAGATGGGGGTATTTCTCCTTCATGAGGCTCTCTAGTTCCCACGTTGCCTCTTCCCTTGAGTGATGTTTCCACAAAACTTTCACTAATGGGATGCTCTTGGTTCTCAGTACCTTCTCCTTTCTATCGAGAATCTGGACGGGTTCCTCAGTGTAGCTCATGTCCTCTTGTATGTCCATCTCGTCATACTCTATGACATGAGAAGGGTCCGGGTGGTACTTCCTCAACATAGACACATGAAAAACATTGTGTATTCCGGACATCTGTGGGGGTAATGCTAATCTGTAAGCTACCTCTCCCACTCTCTCAAGAATCTCGAATGGTCCCACGTATCAAGGACTCAATTTCCCTTTCTTCCCAAATCGCATGATACCCTTGCTCGGTGATACTCTTAGAAATACTGCATCACCAACATCAAACTCAAGTGGCCGTCTACGCCCATCCGCGTAGCTTTTCTGTCAACTTTGTGCAGCCCGTAACCTCTCACATATGAGTTTCACACTCTGTATGGCTTGCTCAACGAGCTCGGGGGCATTTATCTTTCTGTCACCAACTTCTTCCCAAGCTACAGGGGATCTACACCTCCTACCATATAGAGCCTCAAAAGGTGCCATTCCAATACTCGCATGATAGCTGTTATTGTACGCAAACTCTGCTAGGGGCAGGTGATCATCCCATGATCCCTTAAAATCCATCGTACACGCCCTCAACATATCCTCCAGGGCCTGAATAGTCCTCTCTGACTGACCATCTGTCTGAGGATGATAGGCGGTACTAAAACTCAATCGAGATCCCATGGACTCCTGAAACTGGGTCCAAAATCTGGAAGTAAATCGGGAATCTCTATCAGAAGTAATGCTCACTGGAGCCCCATGTAATCTAGCTATCTCGCTGACATACAGTTCAGCTAAGGCATCCACAGTATCTGTGCTCTTGATGGCAAGGAAGTGGGCACTCTTGGTCAATCTATCCACAATGACCCATATCGCGTCATGACCTCTTCGGGTCCTCGGTAAACCCATAATAAAGTCCATAGTGACATGCTCCCATTTCCATGTAGGTACAGGTAAGGGCTGTAGTAGTCCTCCGGGCTTCCGATGCTCAGCTTTCACTTGCTGGCATACTAAACACCTGGCCACATACTCTGCCACATCTCGCTTCATACCACTCCACCAATACACCTTTCTCAAGTCTCGGTACATCTTAGTACTCCCTGGGTGCATGGTGTATCGCGAGCAGTGGGATTCTCTCAATATCTGTCTCTTTAGGGTATCATCGTCCGGTACACAAATCCGTCCTCTGAATCTCAACAATCCATCCTCACTGATGGTGAGATCCGACTGCGAACTCTGCTCAGCTTGGCTAACCATATCTATTAATCTTTGATCACTGCGCTGCCCAGTTCTAATCTGATCCATGATCCTGGGCTCTATCCGCAGGCTAGCCAAAAATACAGTCTCTACCTCTTTAACTCTGATCTGAAGTTCGGCGAACTACTCTAACAAATCCCATTCCCTGATCATCATAGCAGATATCATACTCTTCCTGCTCAGGGCATCAGCAACCACATTCGCCTTACCCGGATGATAAAGAATCTCGCAGTCATAATCCTTAAGGAGTTCCATCCATCTCCTTTGTCTCATGTTTAACTCTTTCTGATCAAAGAGATATCTCAAACTCTTGTGATCAGTGAAGATCTGGAATCTTTCCCCATATAAGTAGTGTCGCCAGATCTTCAAAGCAAATACCACAACGGCTAACTCCAAATCATGCGTGGGGTAATTTCGCTCATGGTCTTTCAGCTGTCGCGATCCATATGCGACCACTCTTCCGTGCTGCATAAGCACACACCCCAATCCTTGATGAGATGCATCACTATACACCGAGAATCCTCCTGATCCCTCAGGGATAGTTAACACAGGTGCCGCTGTCAATCTCCTCTTTAATTCCTGAAAACTGAGCTCACATTGGTCAGTCCATATAAATGGAGTCTCCTTGCGCGTGAGCTTAGTTAAAGGAGCGGCAATCCTTGAAAATCCTTCCACAAATCTCCTGTAATACCCTGCCAAACCAAGGAAGCTTCGTACCTCAGTAACTGTCCTCGGTCTCTCCCAATTAAGCACAGCTGCTATTTTACTTGGATCCACTGATACTCCTTCCTCTGAGACTATATGTCCAAGGAAAGCTATCCGGTTCAGCCAAAACTCACACTTACTAAGCTTTCCGTATAATTGCTTATCTCGGAGTATCTGAAGTACTAACCACAAATGCTGTGCATGCTCCTCATACGACCGAGAGTACACCAGGATATCATCGATAAAGACTATCACAAACTTATCCAGATAGTCTCTGAACACCTCGTTCATCAATCTCATGAATGCTGCAGGGGCGTTCGTCAACCCAAAGGACATCACCAGAAATTCGTAATGGCCATACCTTGTCCTGAAGGCCGTCTTTGGAATATCTTCTTCCTTGATCCTCAATTGGTGATAGCCTGATCTCAAATCAATCTTAGAAAAGACTGATGCCCCTCTCAGCTGATCAAGTAGATCATTAATCCTGGGTAGTGGGTATTTATTCTTCACCGTGGCTTTATTCAACAGCCGGTAGTCTACGCATAATCTGAGACTACCATCCTTCTTCTTAACAAATAGCATTGGCGCTCCCCACGATGAAACACTGGGTCTAATAAACCCTTGATCCAATAACTCCTATAGTTGTCTCTTCAATTCCTCAAGTTCCACTAATGCCATTCTGTAGGGAGGTTTAGAGATCGGCTGAGTATCTGGTACCAAATCAATGGTAAACTCCAGCTCTCTCTCTGGTGGTAAACCTGGCAATTCATCTGGGAAAACATCCATAAATTCACACACCACAGGTATATCCTCAATCCTCGGATGTTCCCGCTCATCGTCTGAGATGAGTGTCTCATAACCTTCACATGAATAATCATATTTAATATTCTCCAAAATAATATTAAAATTCTCAAATTACTTTCTAGAAATCCACATAATTATTCATTTTCTCAATATCTCAATCGTACACTATAAGGTTCAGGTAGGGAGAAAGTTACAATCTTAGTGTAGCAGTCTAAACTCACTTGATTAGTTGCCAACCAATCCATTCCCAGAATTACATCAAACCCATGTACATTCAACATGATTAGATCTGCTAACATTACTCTATCTCCCACCTTTATCTCACATCCTCTACAGATTAACTCAGTTCTCTGGGATTCACGCATAGGGGTATTTACATGTAGTATATATTCTAGAGGTTCAAACTTCAAGTTTAATCTACATGCAAAATGCTCAGAAATAAACGAATGCGTGGATCATGAATCAATCAACACATGAGCCTCATAATTACAGACAGAGAGTGTACCTCTTATAGTCTCTGCCGAAGTGTCTGCGATCTCCTTATCCAGGGCAAACACACGTCTCTGTGCCACAGGTTTCTTCCCTTTCTCTGCCGCAGTGGCCCGTCTCCGGGGATCCACTCTCTGAGGCTGTTGTCTAGTGGGCTCCGGAGCATGTGGTATCTGAGGTTGGGGACAGTCCTTCACTCTGTGACCCACGTCACCACATCTGAAACATCCATGGATCGACCCAGTACAACTTCCCTCATGCGATCGGCCACAGTCTCTACAAATCCTCATCTCCGGCCTGACATATCGAGGGGCCTCCTTGATAATAGGATAGGCTCTAGGTCTCTCTAATCTGTCCTTCTGTACCTCAATCCTTCCTCTTCTGAAGGAACCTCTCCGAGCCTCTGTTTGGAAAAGTGCTGGCCTCTTGCCCTTATCTCTATTCACCGCTCTGAGCTCATTCTGGGACTGTACCATCTCAATCCCTCTTTCAATCTCTTGTGCTCGTCTCAGAGCATCTCCAAACTCAGTAATGCATAGCCCTATCAATCTATCTCTGATGACGGGCTTTAACCCATACACAAACTTCTCTGTGCGGAGCTCTTCACTCTTGAAGGTCTCTGGGTCATATCTCAATAGCGCTGTGAATTGGCTCTCATAGTCATCCATAGACATGTCACCCTGTACCAAATTCAAAAACTCGGCCTGTTTCTTTCTCTGAGCGGCCCGTGGTACATATTGGGTCCTAAAAGCTGTCTGAAACTCTTCCCAACCAATCACACCATGGTGGGATATCAAAATACCTTGGGTAGTACCCCACCAATCTCGAGCTCTCCCCTTCAGCATATAGGCACTCATACTGACCTCTCAGCATCGATGCACCCCAGGATATCAAATATAATCCTTAACTCCGTTAACCACTCCTCAGCCTCCGTAGGATCCTTCTTTCCCTTAAATGCGGGCGGATTCATCTTCAGAAAATCCCTTAGTCGGACCATGCTTCTATCCTCAGGCTGAGTGACGGGAGGCACTGGGGGTATGGGAGGTCCTTGTGGTGGTGTAGGGGTAGTATCCGAGGCATTAACTCCAAAGTGTTGCGCGAATAACGCTGCCAACTGCTCAAAACCTTGCCTCACATCGGTCTCAATCCGATTAAATCGAGAGTTAGGACTCTCTGGTTGTGGGACAGGTGGCGGAGGGGACTCTGCCTGCCTCCTCGAACCTCGTCGTTTACTCATTCTCTATCTCAACTCGTCTCCTGCGCGTACATATCAAAATTGATTGAAATCTCAATCCTCAATTTCAGTTCATGACCAGACTATTACTGACACTTGGGATGTATTCTATTTCACTTAACCGACACTGACAGTACTAGACACCCTAAGCTCTGATACCAAGAAAACTCTGTCACGCCCCGGAAGTGTGGAAAATAGGGCTAATTTAAAACTTTTTACTCGTTAATTCACAAATAAAGAGTGCATTCCTGTGCAGTGTCATACATCATCATAATTATCGTTCCCCAGGATCTCATCATGATATAATAAATATTGTATTATACCCATTACTCGATTACAAGTTAATTAATCCTAATACATCCCATATAATGTCATACATCAAGTGTCTGCAATTACAATAATAGTCTGGGTACATGAAAAGATAAATATACCTCAAGATACAATATATATGGCCTGGAGCTCGAATCCTCCACTAGCCACTACTCCGTACGTCGCAGGGAAGTCCTTATTCTCTTGAAGAACTCTGGGGGGAAAGAAAAGCAGGGTGAGCTTCTAAATCGCTCAGTAAAGGGGGTAAGGAACTCAGTTCATAAACCAAAATGCATATCACAAAATGTTTATTTGTATGTGAAACTCATTTGAAAACCATAGCATGAAAGTACTCAAAACGACACTCTCATGTGTCAAGTCATGTGAAAACATGAAGTAAAAAGGCTCACTCTAGAGCATTAACAAAGCATGTGAAAATAACGCGTTAAACGCTTTCTCAAATACGTGATAAAATCACAGTAAAAATAACGCACATGGCACAGCCACTAAACACACGTGGCAGAGCCACTGATTTAAATTCTCACGTGGCATAGCCACAAAACACACGTGGCAAAGCCACTGATTTAAATTCTCACGTGGCATAGCCACAAAACACACGTGGCAAAGCCACTGATTTAAATTCTCACGTGGCATAGCCACAAAACACACGTGGTAAAGCCACTGATTTAAATTCTCACGTGGCGTAACCACAGATTAATTTCTCGCGTGGCATAGCCACAGAATAGGGTTTCTCAACGTGGCACAGCCACCAATTGGGGTATAACGTGGCACAGCCACCAATGGGGTATAACGTGGCATAGCCACCAATGGGGTTTCTCAATGTGGCACAGCCACAGAATAGGTTATTCTCACGTTACCAGAACGGAGAAGAATTCGGGCTTACATGCTACCAGAGCAATGCCGGTGTGTACTCACAACTACACACCCAAGTCTTATCACATAAGACAGGTTTGCCTTCACGTAGAACTCGTAATGGTTTTTTTCTCATAAAACTCATTTGAAATCGTTTTGTACTCAACACAAAACGTAATAAAACCGAGTTCCAACCGGCAAAGCACACGCACACATTTCTCAAATCACAATATTGCCTTAATGTAGAGCCCAGTTATAAACTCATAAAACATTGGGCTCCAACCGGCTATAAAATCGTGTGCAATTTAATCTCAACACAAAACACTCAACATGCTTGTTTTATAAACCACAAATCATGCTAAAACAGTTTGCAATTCACATACACAAATGATTTAGATTTCCCTTACATCTTTGCACCTCGTATAGTGCAATTGTTTCCCCCGTATCACGGACTAGCCTCGCATTCCACTCTGGAACTCCCGAGCTGTCCAAACGATGTCACAACATCAATACTCAATATCACATAAACCTCAATTTTCAAAATCGAGCATAATTGCTCATAACTCCTTAAATCCCTTAATTTCCGTAACTCTATCCCAAACTACACCCTTATTCACAACATCTCAACGTCCTACATTCCTCATGCCAATTATCTAGGCTAATTCTCCACATTGTCTATATTTCCATTTATAGCTCAAAATTCTTAAAATTACCAAAATCGCTAAATATCATTATCACTCTATCCACATTGAAATTCATCAATCCCTAATCATTTCTCAACTATTTCAACACAATTACAACCACCAATAACATCAAAAATCAGCTCAAATATCAAGATCGAGGTTTAGAAATTACCCAAAGCTTGTGAGACGCACAACTCACGCCTCGATCCGATTCGTCCTTCGATTTCCAAGTATGTTGTTCTCCCTTTGATGAGGAACAACTTTCCTTCTTACCACAACAGCTGATTCGGTCGGAAATGGGTGATTTGGAGGAGTGAGAAACTAGGTTTTCGGTGGAAATGGGTTTTGGAAGAGAGAGAAAGTGAAATTGCATAGAAAACACGGGTTCCTTATATAGACTGGAGGTAGGAGATCGATTTGCCTCTTGATGAGATCGATCTGTGTTTGAAATTTGGGGACGATCTGGGCAATTTTATGCCTAGGAGATCGATCTGTCGAGGGGTGAGATCGATCTCTTTATGGCTTTATGAGATCGATCTGCTCCTGAGGAGATCGATCTTCTCCCCAAACAAAATCATTTGGAGATCGATCTCCTCCTCATGAGATCGATCCTTTCTCAAACAGATTCATAAGGAGATCGATCTCTTCCATTGGAGATCGATCTGCTCTTCAAATTTCCCCTTCCTCGTCATTTTTAACTCATCAGATCGATCTCTCCTTCTCCCAGATCGATCTGTCCTCATGCTTCATGCTCATTTTACACACTTAACACATAAATCTCCAATTATAATTCCCACAATTTACTTAGCTCAATAAATTACACTTCGAATTCTTATTACATCAATAAAATATGTCTGAAATTCTCAGATCTCACATTGTGTGACCGTGTGTCATAGCTAGAGAGGATATCCGCATGAGGTTGATATAGACGTGGTATACTTATTTCCATGGTTTCGAGGGCTAAAGACCCTGGCTATGAGGGTTTCCATGGTTTCGAGGGCTAAAGACCCTGGCTGTGAGGGTCCACGGGTGTATTTTGTACCGTGTCTGAGTGACACGAGGTGTACGCTGTACTGTGTGTTACGTAGCTGGCGGTTGACATTGGACTGACCATCCTCCCGTTACAGCAGTGATGCCCCGCACACCGAGATCTGTGTTGCTTGGGATCACATTTTCGGATATGATCATAATCCAGGATACTATTTGTATTTACCACAGAGTCTCACATGATATATCACATTGATTGACTAATTTAAACTGCGGACAGACCTGAGGGATGGGTCGGACTCCGATTTGTGTTGTGAATCATTTGATGCCATATTTATATGTGATTTAAATATACATGGCATGATTTACATAAAGGCATGATTTATATATAAATGCATTGTTTTGCACTACATGCCTACTTTTGAGAAATAAAGCATGAATTCTGTACATGGGATTTATTCTGTACAAGTACATATATATTATATTTCAAGACATGCTTTTAAAGTGAGTTAAGGAAATAATGTTTCAAGGCATAGCACTATTTTGAGTAGATAGTGTGGATATCTACTTGCTTGCCTGATTTCCTTACTGAGCGCGTTATGCTCACCCCCTTTCTTTACATCTCTCTACAGAGCGTCAGTAGATCGAGAGTTATCGTGGGAGAGTGTCCCAGAGTCCACTGCTAGTTCCTATCGATTCATCAGGTATACTTATTATGTACAGTTGTGTATCTAAACATAGAAACAGCACAGTGATGTATACGTTATATATTATGGGGAATGTAATCGTATTAGATTTTATAAAATCTTACATGTATAATAAAGGTAGCTACAGTCAGAATTAATATATTGACATGTATGTATGAGAATGGACATTATGGTAAGTGAAGACTCTGACATCGAATCACAGCCCAACTAGTGAAGAGAGGAAAGATAAGTTAAAAATGCGAAAAATTTATTGTGGTTTTTGGTTAAAGTCAAGGATTGAAACTGGGGTCCTAACAGCTTGTAAATCGCTCAGTAAGGGGGTAAGGGACTCATCAATAAAACAATGATTTGCACAGCACAATCATTTTATTTTACATGATAAACTCAATAAACTCAGTGGAAAATGTAGCATGAGTAGTTAAAGCATCATCTCAAAGCCCATGTAAAAACATGATAATAAATGGCTCAATTCAAGGTTACACGCATGTAGAAATCAAGATGCGATAATGACTTTTCTCTTTAAAACGTGATACAAATCACTGCAATAATAATGCACGTGGCACAGCCACCAAATACACGTGGCACAGCCACAAATTAGGATTCACATGTGGCACAGCCACCAAATACACGTGGCACAGCCACAGATTAGGATTCACACGTGGCACAGCCACCAAATACACGTGGCATAGCCATAGATTAGAATTCACACGTGGCACAGCCACCAAATACACATGGTAGGTAACCAACGCTACCAGAGTAGGGGTCATCTCACGTTACCAGAATGGAGGAATATCGGACTTACATGCTACTAGAGCAATGCCCGATGTGTATTCAAAATGACACACCTGAGTCTCAATCAATAGCCATTATCCTAAAAATCGTTTTGCCTTTACGTAAAGCTCATATTGGTTTTCTCTCATAAAACTCATTTCAATATGTTTTGTACTCAACACAAAACCTGTTAAAACCGAGCTTCAACCGGTAAAACCACGCATACATTTTCTCAAACCTCAGTACGCCTTATCGTAGGGCCCAAAACACTTTTCTCATTTAAAACACAAAATGGTTATAAAACATTTTCACGTGTAGTTTACAACTCATAAAGGTTGGGCCCTAACCGGCTATAAAATTGTGTGCAATTCTCATTCACAACACATAAAACATGCTTGTTTTCTCAATAAAAAAATCATGCTACAATATTATCACAAAACACATACACAAATGAGTTTAGTTTTCCCTTACCTCTTTGCACCTCGTATAGTGCAATCGTTCCCCCGTATCACGGACTAGCCTCGCATTCCACTCTGGAACTCCTAACCTATCCAAATGATGTTAAAAACATCAATATCTCGACTCAATTTTGTTATCGAGCATACATTTGCTAATATTCCTCACTAACACCTAATTCTCTCAATTCTCATAACTCTATCACCATTCACAATCCTATCCACTACATTTCCAATCCTACATTTCTCATGCATAATTCCAATACCAAAATCACCTCATTGCCTAAATTTCCAATTTATAGACCAAAAATCCAATTTTAGCACAATTTACTTAAATCATTATCACTCCAATCAAATCACAATTTCATAAATCTCTAACCATCTCCTAGCTATTTCATCACAATGCCCATGTTCTCAATCACCAAAAATCACTTCAAAATCCAAGATTGAAGTTTATAGATTACCCAAACTTGTGGAGTGCTCAAGTCACACCTCGATTCGCTTCGTCTTTCGATTTCCTAGTATATTGTTCACCTTTGGTTGAGCAACTTTCCTTCTTGCCACAACTCTTGATTTGGGCAAAAATGGGTGATTTGGAAGAGAGAGAAAGCTAGGGTTCGGCTGAAATGAAGATTTGAAAGAAAGAGAAAAGATGAAATGCAAGAAAACACAGGGGTCCTTTTATAGACGGAGGGTAGGAGATCGATCTGGCTCTTGATAAGATCGATCTGCATTTGAATTTAGGGACGATCTGGGGTAATTTTATGCCTAGGAGATCGATCTGTCGAGGGGTGAGATCGATCTCTTAATGGCTTTATGAGATCGATCTGCTCCAATTATGAGATCGATCTCTAGTTTACAGAATGCTTCATGAGATCGATCTGCTCCTTGAGGAGATCGATCTTCTCCTTAACAGAAACATTTTGAGATCGATTCCTTCCTCATGAGATCGATCTCTTCATTACAGAATCATAAGGAGATCAATCCTCTTCCATTAGAGATCAATTTGGTCGCTTAAATTCCTCATTTCTTGTCATTTTTTGGCCTACCAGATCGATCTTCTCTTTTCTAAGATCAATCTGACCTCATAATTTCACACTTTAACAAAAGATCTCATTTATAACTTAGTAATTCATTCTATACCTCCTCAATGTAAGAGTGCATTTCATTTAGTTCAATTAATTAGACTTCATGTTCTCATTACATCATTTGATATGTGTAAAATTCTCAGATCTCACATCTCCTCACCTTAAAAAGAATTTGGTCCTCCAAATTCAACTCAACAAGTCAAACAGATGGGGGTACTTCTCCTTCATGAGACTCTCATTTTCCCACGTTGCCTCTTCCATTAAGTGATGTTTCCATTAAACTTTCACTAATGGGATGCTCTTGGTTCTAAGTACCTTCTCCTTTCTATCGAGAATCCAGACGGGTTCTTCAGTGTAGCTCATATCCTCTTGTATGTTCATCTCTTCGTACTCTATGACATGAGAAGGGTCCGGGTAGTACTTCCTTAACATAGACACATGGAAGACGTTGTGTATTTCGAACATCTGTGGGGGTAATGCCAATCTGTATGCTACCTCTCCCACTCTCTCAAGAATCTCGAATGGTTCTATGTATCAAGGACTCAATTTCCCTTTCCTTCCAAATCTCATGATATGATACCCCTGCTCGGTGATATGTTCAGAAATACTGCATCACCAACATCAAACTCAAGTAGCCGTCTACACATATCCGCGTAGCTTTTCTGTCTACTATGTGCACCCTGTAATCTCTCACATATGCGTTTCACACTCTGTACAGCCTGCTCAACCAGCTCGAGAGCATTTATCTTCTGTCACCGACTTCCTCCCAAGCTATAAGGGATCTACACCTCCTACCATATAGGGCCTCAAAAGGTGCCATTCCAATGCTCGCATGATAGCTGTTATTGTACACAAACTTTGCTAGGGGCAGGTGATCATCCCATGATCCCTTAAAATCTATCGTACACGCCCTCAACATATCCTCCAGGGTCTGAATAGTCCTCTCTGACTGACCATCTGTCTGAGGATGATAGGCGGTACTGAAACTCAATCGAAATCCCATAGACTCCTAAAACTGGATCTAAAATTTGAAAATAAATCGGGAATCTCTGTCAAAAGTAATACTCACTGGAGCCCCATGTAATCTAGCTATCTCGCTGACATATAACTCAACTAAGGCATCCACAGTATCTGTGCTCTTGATGGCGAGGAAATGGGTACTCTTTGTCAGTCTATCCACTATAACCCATATAGCGTCACGACCTCTCTGGGTCATTTGTAAACCTATAATAAAGTCCATGGTGACATGCTCTCATTTCCATCTAGGTACAAGTAAAGGCTTTAGTAGTCCTCCGGGCTTTCGATGCTCAGCTTTCACTTGCTGGCATACTAAACATCTGGCCAAATACTCTGCCACATTTTGCTTCATAACAGTCCACCAGTACACCTTTCTTAAATCTTGGTACATCTTAGTACTCCCTGGGTGCATGGTGTATCGCGAGCAGTGAGATTCTCTCAATATCTATCTCTTCAGGGTATCATCGTTCGGTACACAAATTCGTCCTTTGAATCTCAACAACCCATCCTCACTGATTGTGAGACCTGACTGCGAAGTCTGCTCAGCTTGGCTCAGCATATCTATCAACCTCTGATCACTGCGCTGCCCAGTTCTAATTTGATCCATGATCCTGGGCTCTATTCGCAGGCTAGCCAAAAATCCAGTCTCTACCTCTTTAACTCGGATCCGGAGTTCGGAGAACTGTTCCAGTAAATCCCAATTCCCTTATCATCATAGCAGATATCATACTTTTCTTGCTCAGGGTATCAGCAACTATGTTCACCTTACCCGGATGGTACAAAATCTTGCAGTCATAATCCTTAAGGAGTTCCATCCATCTCCTTTGTCTCATGTTTAACTCCTTCTGATCAAACAGATACCTCAAACTCTTGTGGTTAGTGAAGATCTGGAATCTTTCCCCATATAAGTAGTGTCGCCAGATCTTCAAGGCAAATACCACAGCGGCTAACTCCAAATCATGCGTGGGGTAATTCCGCTCATGATCTTTCAATTGTCGCAATCCATAAGTGACCACTCTTCCATCTGCATGAGCACACAGCCCAACCCTTGATGGGATGCATCACTATAAACTGAAAATCCTCCTGATCCCTCAAGAATAGTCAACACAGGTGCCGCTGTCAATCTCCTATTCAATTTCTTAAAAATTGAGCTCACACTGATCAGTCCATATGAACGGAGTCTCCTTGCTCGTGAGCTTAGTCAAAGGAGCGACAATCCTGGAAAATCCTTTCAGAAATCTTTTGTAATACCTTGTCAAACCAAGGAAGCTTCATACTTTTGTAGCTGTCCTTGATCTTTCCCAATTAAGCACAACCTCTACTTTACTTAGATCCACCGATACTCCTTTCTCTAAGACTATATGATCAAGGAAAGCTATCTGATCCAGCCAAAACTCACACTTATTAAGCTTTCCATATAATTATTTATCTCGGAGTATCTGAAGTACTAACCATAAATGTTGTGCATGTTCCTCATATGACCAAGAGTATACCAGGATATCATCAATAAAGATTATCACAAATTTATCTAAATAGTCTCTTAACACTTTGTTCATTAATCTCATAAAGGCTGTAGGGGCATTCGTCAATCCAAAAGACATAACTAGAAATTCGTAATTGCCATACCTTGTCCTGAAGGCCGTCTTCGAAATATCTTCTTTCTTAATCCTCAGTTGGTGATAGCTCGATCTCAAATCAATCTTAGAAAAGACTGAGGCCCCTCTCAACTGATCAAGTAGATCATCAATCCTGGGCAATGGGTATTTATTCTTCACCGTGGCTTTATTCAACAATCGATAATCTACGTATAATCTGAGACTACCATCCTTCTTCTTTACAAACAACACTGGTGCTCCCTATGGTGAGACACTAGGTCTAATAAACCCTTGATCCAATAACTCCTATAGTTGTTTCTTCAATTCCTCAAGTTCCACTAATGCCATCCTATACGGGGGCCTAGAGATCGGCTGAGTATTTGGTACCAAATCAATGGTAAACTCCAGCTCTCTCTCTGGTGGTAAACCTGGTAACTCATCTGGGAAGACATCTGAAAATTCACACACCACAGGTATATCCTCAATCCTCGGATGTTCCCAATTATCATCTGAGATGAGTGTTTCATAATCTTCACATAAACAATCATATTTAGTATTCTCAAGAGCAACATCAAAATTTCAAACATACATTATAAGGTTCAGGTAGGGAGAAAGTTACAATCTTAGTGTAGCAGTCTAAACTCACTCGATTGGTTGCCAGCCAATCCATTCCAAAAATTACATCAAACCCATGCATATTTAATATTATTAGATCCACTAACATTACTCTATCTCCCACCTTTATTTCACATCTTCTACAGATCAAATCAGTTCTCTGGGATTCACGCATAGGGGTATTTACATGTAGTATATACTCTAGAGGTTCAAACTTCAAATTCAATCTACATGCAAAGTACTCAGAAATAAACGAATGCGTAGGCCCTGAATCAATCAACACATGAGCCTTATGATTACAGATAGAGAGTGTGCCTCTTATAGTTTTTACAGAAGTATCTGCGGTTTCCTTATCCAAGGTAAACACACATCTCTGTGTAACAGGCTTCTTCTCTTTCTCTGCAACAATGGCCCGACTCTGGGGATTCACTCTCTAAGGTTGTTGTCTAGTGGGCTCCTGAACATGTGGTCTCTGAGGTTGAGGGCAGTCTTTCACCATGTGACCCATGTCTCCACATCTAAAACATCTTTGGATCAACCCAGTACAACTTTCCTCATGGATTCGCCCACAATTTCTGCAAACCCTTATCTCAGGCCTGACATCTCAAGGGGTCTCCCTAATGATGGGATAAGCTCTGGGTCTCTCTAATCTGCCCTTCTGCACCTCAATCCTTCCTTTTCTCAAGGAACCTCTCTGAACATCTGTTTGGAAAATCGCTGGCCTCTTGCCCTTATCCCTATTCACCTCCCTGAGCTCATTATGGGATCTTACCATCTCAATTCCCCTCTCAATCTCTTGTGCTCGTCTCAGAGCATCTCTAAACTCAATAATACATAGCCCTATCAATCTATCTCTGATGATTGTCTTCAATCTATATACAAATCTCCCAGTATGAAGCTCTTCATTCTTAAAGATCTCTGGGTCATATCTCAATAGCGCGGTGAATTGGCTCTCATAGTCATCCACAGACATATCACCCTGTACCAAACTCAAAAACTCGACTTGTTTCTTTCTCTGGACAGCTCGTGGTACATATTGGGTTCTAAAGACTGTTTGAAACTCTTCCCAACCAATCACATCCTGGTGAGACATCAGAATACCCTGGGTAGTACCCCACCAATCTTAAGCTCTCCCTTTTAACATATAGACACTGATACTGACCCTCTTAGCATTTGTGCACCCCAGATAGTCAAATATAACTCTCAACTCAGTCAGCCACTCCTCATCCTCTATAGGATCCTTCTTTCCCCTAAATGCGAGTGGATTCATTTTCAAAAAGTCCTTCAGTCGGACCATACTTCTATCATCAGGCTGAGTGATGAGAGGCATCGGGTCCATCTGTACTGGGGGCATGTGAGGTCCTTGTGGTGGTGTAGGAGTAGTACCCGAGGCATTAACTCCAAAATGTTACGCGAATAACGCTGCCATTTGCTCAAAACCTTACCTCACGTAGGTCTCAATCCGATTAAATCGAGAGTTAGGACTATTTGGTTGTGGGGCAGGTGGTGGAGGTGGCTCTGCCTGCCTCCTCAAACGACCTCGTCGTCCACTCATTCTCAATCTCGATTCGTATCCTGCGCGTACACATCTAACTTGATTGAATTCTCAATCCTCAAATTCAGTTCATGACCAGACTATTACAGACACTTGGGATGTATTCTATTTCACTTAACCGACACTGACATTATTAGACACCCTAAGCTCTGATACTAAGAAAACTTTATCACGCCTCAAAAACGTAAAAAATATGGCAAATTTAAAACTTTTTACTCATCAAATCGCAATTAAGAGTACATTCCTATGCAGTGTCATACATCATCATACTTATCATGCCTCAGGATCTCATCATAAAATAGCATATATCATATCATATACATTACTCAATTTCGAGTTAATTAATCCTAATACATCCCATACATCATTGTACAACAAGTGTTTGTAATTATAACTTTAGTCTGGGTACATGAAAAGATAAATTATACCTCAATACAATATATGGCCTGGAGCTCAAGTCCTCTACTAGCCACTATTCCATACGTCGCAGGGAAAACTCTCTTCACTTGAAGAAATCTGGGGGGAAGAGAAAACAGGGTGAGCTTTTAAATCGCTCAGTAAGGGGGTAATGGACTCATCAATAAAACAAAGATTTGCACAGCGCAATCATTTTATTTTACATGATAAACTTAATAAACTCAGTGGAAAAATGTAGCATGAGTAGTTAAAGCATCATCGCAAAGCCCATGTAAAAACATGATAATAAATGGCTCAATTCAAGGTTACAAGCATGTAGAAATCAAGATGCGATAATGGCTTTTCTCTTTAAAATGTGATAAAAATCACTGCAATAGTAATGCATGTGGCACAACCACCAAATACACATGTCATAACCACTGATTAAGATTCACATGTGGCACAGCCACCAAATACACATGGCACAGCCACAGATTAGGATTCACACGTGGCACAGCCACAGATTAGAATTCCCACGTGACACAACCACCAAATACACGTGGCACAGCTACAGATTAGGATTCACACGTGGTACAGCCACCAAATACACATGGTAGGTAACCAATGCTACCGGAGTAAGGGTCATCTCACGTTACCAGAATGGAGGAATATAGGACTTACATGCTACTAGAGCAATGCCCGGTGTATATTCAAAATGACACACCTGAGTCTCAATCAATAGCCATTATTATAAAAATCATTTTGCCTTCACGTAAAGTTCATAATGGTTTTCTCTCATAAAACTTATTTCAATCTGTTTTGTACTCAACACAAAGCCTGTTAAAACCGAGCTTCAACCGGTAAAACCACACACACATTTTCTCAAACCTCAGTATGCCTTATCGTAGGGCCCAAAACACTTTTCTCATTTCAAACACAAAATGGTTATAAAATGTTTTCACATGTAGTTTACAACTCATAAAGGTTGGGCCCCAATTGGCTATAAAATTGTGTGCAATTCTCATTCACAACACATAAAACATACTTGTTTTCTTAATCGAAAATCATGCTACAATATTATCACAAAACACATACACAAATGAGTTTAGTTTTCCCTTACCTCTTTGCACCTCGTATAGTGCAATCATTCCCCAGTATCACGAACTAACCTCGCATTCCACTCTAGAACTCCCGAGCTGTCCAAATGATGTTAAAAACATCAATATCTCGACTCAATTTTGTTATTTAGCATACATTTGCTCATATTCCTCACTAACACCTAATTCTCTCAATTCTCATAACTCTATCACCATTCACAATCCTATCCACTACATTTCCAATCCTACATTTCTCATGCATAATACACATACCAAAATCACCTCATTGCCTAAATTTCCAATTTATAGACCAAAAATCCCATTTTACCACAATTTACTTAATATTATCATCACTCTAATCAAATCACAATTTCATATATCTCTAACCATCTCCTAGCTATTTCATCACAATGCCCATGTTCTCAATCACCAAAAATCACTTCAAAATCCAAGATTGAAGTTTAGAGATTACCCAAACTTGTGGAGTACTCAATTCACACCTCGATTCGCTTTGTCTTTCGATTTCCAAGTATGTTTTTCTCCTTTGGGTGAGCAACAACTTTCCTTCTTGCCACAACTCTTGATTTGGGTAGAAATGGGTGATTTGGAAGAGAGAGAAAGCTAGGGTTCGATTGAAATGGAGGTTTGAAAGAGAGAGAAAAGATGAAATGCAGGAAAACACAGGGGTCCTTTTATAGACAGAGGATAGGAGATCGATCTGGCTCTTGATGAGATCGATCTACATTTAAATTTGGGGACGATCTGGGGTAATTTTATGCCTAGGAGATCGATCTGTCGAGGGATGAGATCGATCTCTTAATGGCTTTATGAGATCGATCTACTCCAATTATGAGATCGATCTCTAGTTTACAAAATGCTTCATAAGATCGATATGCTCCTTGAGGAGATCGATCTTCTCCTTAATAGAAACATTTTGAGATCGATTTCTTCCTCATGAGATCGATCTCGTCATTACAGAATCATAAGGAGATCGATCCTCTTCCATTGGAGATCGATCTGCTCGCTTAAATTCCTCTTTCCTTGTCATTTTTTTGGCCTACCAGATCGATCTTCTCTTTTCCAAGATCGATCTGATCTCATAGTTTTACACTTTAATAAAAAATCTCATTTATAACTTAGTAATTCATTCTATACCACCTCAATGTAAGAGTACATTTCATTTAGCTCAATCAATTACACTTCATGTTCTCATTACATCATTTGATATGTGTAAAATTCTCAGATCTCACAAATTACCCCTCAAGCTCAAAGATCCCGAGAGTTTTACCATACCTTGCACAATTAGAAATATGTTCTTTGGTAGAGCCCTGTGTGATTTCAGAGCCAGTATCAATCTGATGCCTTTGTCTATCTACCAAAAGTTAGGAATAGGGATGCCAAGCCCACTACAGTGACCCTTCAGCTGGTTGATCAATCTATTAAATATCTGAAGGGGGTCATTGAGGATGTGTTAGTAAAGGTGGATAAATTTATTTTCTCTACGAATTTTATCGTGTTGGACATGGAGAAAGACAGGGAAGTCCCTATTATACTAGCCAGACCTTTCCTAGCAACTGGTAGAACTTTAATTGATGTACAAAAGAGGGAGTTAACAATGAGAGTTCAGGATCAAGAAATGAAGTTTAATATTTTCAAACCTTTGAAGCTCCCTGATGACTCTCAGGAGTGTTTTAAGATGAAGATTGAAGAGGATATAAGGCTTGGGAATAAGAAATCTGAAAGAAGGAGGGAAGTAGATAGAGCTAAGGAGGATTTATGTAACGACCTTTGACCCTTGATATTTGGGGGATTTTTTTTGAACTTAAATTCCCACTTATTCCCTTATTCATTTAGGTTGTATTTCTGTTTAGTGTCAATTCACTTTCCTAATTCTTTATCCATAATTATATTTAAATTCCATGTTTTGACATATATGGCCGATTTCGGCAGCATAACGGCTTATATATGAGCCTACCCACCTGCAAATCAATTGTTTTAACAATCTTAGATATCCCCAACTACCAAACATACTTTCCAAATCCACATTCACAACCCAATACATCCATTTCGATTCAAGACCAATCATCTTAAAATATAATCCCAACGGTAATATTCTTTACATTTGTTTCCCTTACAAATTACATCCCAACAAACTATTTTCAATATATGTCTGTGTATACAAATGTGTCTGGTAAAGGAATGTAATTGTATACCTTTTCAGCGTGTACAAAAAGTAGCCTAGGATAGCTCTTTCCCATCAGTCTACGTCGTGTACGCGACAGGTAATGCCTATAGATCACTGCAAATAGTCTGAAAGGTGGAGGGGTGAGCTTTTGGGAAAAAGCCCAGTAAGAAAATACATTTAAAGCAGTTTTGATAGGTAAAAGCATGTAACATCGTTCATAAAACCAATCTTTAACATGATATGTAAATTGTCATTTCATGCATAGTCATCATAAAAATTATAATGCATGAGTTTCTTTAAAATAAATCATATGCTTAACTATTTAACAAACTTTCATTATTCATGGATGAGTTCTTAAAATCATTTCTATTCATAAACACTTCATAACACATATCGGTTCATAACCAATTATCATAAATTTCATTGAAGCACATAATCATTCATAATCAAATCGAGGAGACTAGGCTATAACTAAGTCATGCGATACGTGTCATTCTCCATAGAGAGTCATCATACCTATGGCCATGGTAAAGGGGCTGTAGATTGGATCAAGATCGTATAGTACTTTGATAAAATATGGGTAGTATCTATCTTTCTGACTTTCTCTAGCACCTAGCTAGGACACGGGCACCAAAGGCACTCTCTGTGTGAGAAACATAATGCGTGCTGCGCGGGCACGAGATACTACCAAAACATCATCATCATAAGCCACCAGTAGCAAGACATCTTCCACACAGGTTGAGTCAAGTGCTACGGGACCCTACGTACCGGCACTCAAGTGGTGGAGCCGGAATACCACAAAAAGTAACCATGCATAAAGCCTATAGTCTCAAAAACTTCTTTTCCCCTTTTCCCTTTTTTTTTTTTTTTGCTTTTGAAATTGTCAAAAGTTTCTTTTAAAATATGGATATAGAATCATAAATCGATGTAAAGCTTCCATACGTTTCATGCTTTAGGAAAAATTCATTTCATAAACATGGAAGTACTTGGGGAATATTTCTTAAAACTAAATCATGCTTCGTAAACATTTCCACAAGGATGAAAGCAGTTATAAATCATTTCAAAATATAATGCTGCTTCATAAAATCTTTTATCAATGAAACAAGAATGCATTATCAGAACTAAGTTAAATGGTACCCCTTACCTCGATTTATCGGATATTTCGAGTTCGAGTAATAACGCCTCCAAGTGTCTCCCCTAGCTGCTTCTATGATTCTCCTACACCGACATTTGTATACTTAGTATCCTATCCATACGAATTGTCTGAAATACGTCAAAATCGTAACCTTATTTGTTACTACTTCGTGTGTACGTATAATTGTACATACCTAGGCTATCACGTGTTTATATATATTCTTATTACTATTATTTTTTTTGCACATATACTAACATACATATTTATTATATACACTTATATGTATATACACATAAGTATATACACATATATATGTTATTATTTGTTTTTATTATTCATTATCAAATATATATATATATATATTTTATCTACTTCTCATCTCTCCCATTTTTATTTTCACCTCTAATTTAATTTACATTAACATGCTTATATCCCAACATATATATATATATATATATATATATATATGTACATTAAATATACATATATATAAATTTTACCTTTTTCTTTTTCTCTTTTTTTTTCCTTCCAATTTCCAGTTTTTTTCTTTCCCCCTTTTTTTTTCTTTCCTTTCTCTTATTCCTTTCCCTTTCTCGGCTATTGCTCACTGCTCTTTTCTTCCTTCTCCAGCTGTCGTTATTGCTTTCTCACCTCCCCACCAATTCTTTCCTCTGCTTGGCCTCCATTATCATCATCATTATCATTATTCGGTCACCCTTTGTGCTTCCCCGATCCCCTATTTTCAGCTTCAGTTCTCGGGTTCTGCTTCTCTTCACTCTCAATCTGCTCTCCCTCCAGCCTCAGTTTGCTTCGATCCCCAGCTCCGGTCTACTTCAATTTCCTTTCCCCTCGGGTCGGATCCAGCTCCAGCCTCGGTTTGCTCTGTCCTGCTCTCTTTTCCTTGTTTCCTCGATCTTCTTCTTCTTCTTCTTCTTCCCTGCCTCGCGGTCTTGCTTCTAGCTTCAGCTTCAGCTTCGACTGTAAGACCCAAATTATATCGTAATTTTGTATGAAGGATTGAAATGGTCCCAAATTAAATGAATGAGATTTAGACTGGAGATAAGGATTTAAAATACGAAATGAGTGAGTGTTCGTGAAGGGAAATTGGATTGGTTTGGTCCCGAACGTGTAGAAGGGTAAAACTGTCAAAAGATAGAAATTCAGTATTAATGGTGACAAGAAAATTTTATTAAAAATATGGGATTGAGAAATCTTGATCAATAACGAAGAAATAAATAAATAAATTTCAGGTTAAATTGATCAAGTTATAAATTTATTAGAATACATCAAAATTTTCACCTCAAAAAATATCCCGAAAACATTGAAAAAATATACCGAAAAGACGAAATAAGGTAAATAAATTCAATTATTGATTAAAAGAATAAAATATGATTTTTTAAGATATTTTTTAGATTTTTAGAATATAACAATGAATAAAACAATAATATAATAAATTATAAAATAAAATAAAATCAAATAAAATTAAATTAAATAAAATTAAATAAAAGGATTACGCGACTGTGTCGCACGACCCAAACAGAAAACAAAAAAATCGATCTCCTGATTCTCGACGAACGGCGGCAAGAAGGGGGAAGAGAAGATCGGCGAAGCAAGGTCAGCACCAAGGGAGTCTCCACCGGTCGGCACGAGCTCCCAGCCATCGAAAATCGCGAGAACAGCGAGGGGGTAGAAATCGAAAAGAGAAAAGAGAATCGTCGGCCACCAGCGTCGATCTGGCTAACCTCGCCCCCAGCCGAGCGTTCCCAAGGCAAAGACGAGCAGATTGGTGGTGGCCACGATCGACGAAACCGACGGACGGTGCAGGAAACGGCGAAAAGGAGAGGCACCACCGACGCGGAAGGGAGAAGAGCCGGACTGGCCACTTTTTCGACCAGCCATGGCAAAATCGAGGGTAGATCCAAGCTTCGCGAGGTCCCGTAGAGCTACTGGCGACGGAAGCCGGTGAAGAACCGGCCAACGAAGCCCCGAACTGATCGAACCGGATTGAATCGACTGACCCGAACCGATCTGAATCGGGCTGAACTGAACCGAACCGATTTAGCCAGAAAAGAAGAAAAAGAAAGAGAAAAAGGGAAAAAGAAAAAGAGAAAAAATTGGAAAAAAATTTCGCTGATGCAATCAAGCTACGGGTAAGTCGGTAAGTGGTCGAAATTGATCGATTTAAATTTCAAAATATTTAATTTGATTAATATCCGACTGAAAATTAACCTGAGAAAATATGTAATTGTGTAGCTCGATAATTAACGTCAAATGAGAGCTCGAGACAGCCTCGATTTGTGTACTATAATGGAATCTCGGGTAAGTAATGACATTTGCATCGATATTCGTATAAAATGAATTAAATTCTAGAATTTAAGATAATTATCGCAAATAATAAATTAAGTTATCCGAGAGTTTAGAATGAGGTCCAATAAATACTGATGGGTCTAATGAGCCCAATAGGCCTCGATAATGTTAATAGTAAGTGAAAAAAGGGCTTAAGGCCGATTAAGGCCCATTAAGGTGCAACCGGGCCCAATAGGGGTAAACGGGCTCAATGATTTAAATTAAGCTCAATAAAAGTGAAATATGGATTAATATGTTTTGATTTAACCCGATAAATGATTATTTGCAGCTTCGAAGAACATATTGGGAGCTAAACGGATAGGGTGATCGATAGCGTTGGGAAAAGGTCAGACTGTACAGAAAAATGAGGTAAGGGAATTTTACGGACTGCTAGAGGTAACTTTACACAATTTCAACTTCATTTGCAGTCTCTTAAAGTGTCTGAAGGGTCTAGATTTAAGATAAAAATTTTAGTGCCCCGGATGGACAAATTGCCAAAATACCCTTGTGAAGGGTAAATTTCCAAATTTAGGAAAAGTTGAGAGGAGTAAGAATAAGAGGTTCCTGCTTGTTCTTGAGGTGTTTTGACACGTGCATGAGTAGGCTGGCTAACGTTTAAATAAAAATGCACAACATTGCATATTTTCAACAATGTTGATTTTCTCTGAAATTGATTTGAGAAATATAGCCGCCTACGTGATTTTATGAAAATGTGACGTGCTAGAGCTCAGCTCTCACGAGTCTTGATTTGTGTGATGCATGCATTAGTGCTAGAGCAAGAGCTCGCACTAGACTTTTACATGCATTGGTGCTGGAGTCTAACTCGCACCAGATTTTTCACATGATTTTCGTGACAAGGTGTTGGAGCTTAGCTCGCACCAAATTTTCACATGATATTCGTGACAGGGTACTGTAGCCAAGCTCGCACGAAATTTTTACATGATTTTTGTGACAGGGTGTTGGAGTCTAACTCGCACCAGATTTTCACATGATTTGTGTAACAGAGTGCTAGAGCTTAGCTCGCACTAGTTTTACTTGATTTGATGAGAGTGCTGGAGCATCGCTCGCACTAGTTTTATGAGAACATGCAGTGAGTCGTGCTTGGAGCATGAGGTAGACTGTGTGTCCCGTCGATTAAATAGGCTCGCACGTGTGTTTTGAGACAGAGCATGAGTATGGATATGAGATATGGGTCCACGAAGTACTTTGTACTGTGCAAGTAGCATGGAGTATGCTGTACCGTGCTGGGATTGATTATGTGGCATCTTCGGATGCGAGTGATCGGGCAGGACCGACGGGATGGACTGACCCACCTCCCGGGGCGGTTCCCGATAGCGGTGAGACTCTGCACTCTAGGATTCGTGTAGCAGTGGGATCACGAGGACATATGGCCATTGTTCTAGTTATTTGCCTGAGATATATATACGTATATTGCCTAGTCGCATGTTGATGTTTTGAGAAACTTGTTCTGTGGATTTTTGTGTGAGTCTAGATCACCCGAGGGAGGGGTTATATCCTGTCTGAGATAAGATTTTGATGAGAATGAAACTGGGTTTTAAACTAAATTTGCATGATGCTATTTCCATGCTATTTAAACCCATGAATGATGTAAACTGGTTTTACATTACATTCATTGTATCGCATGTCACTATTGCTTTGAAAAGCATTTGATTTCATGGTTTTGTGTGAGTCAAGAACACCCGAGGGATGGGTTGATTCTTGGCGTTGTTGTGAAATTTTAATGAGAAATGATTTAAAGGAGTTGCATGTTGAATTTTCCATGCTCTTTGAAATCCATATGTGAATTTGTTTTACATGACATCATGACATCACGAATTGTAGTATCTGTTTTGAAATGTGTGGAGAAAAGGGTGGTTTATGCATGACACCATGTTCATGTAGGTAGTATGGTTATCTACTTGTTCGTAGGATTGCCTTACTGAGCTTGATGTGCTCACCCCTTTTCATTTTCTCACACAAATCATCTCCAGTAGACTTTGAGGCGATTGAGTACTGCATTCCTGATATCCGCTGCTGCCCATCATTTCGAGGTATATACACTTGTACATATTGTATCTAAATAAGAATAGCACAGTAACATGTTTGTAAGTAACTATCTGGGATGTATAGATAATATAAACACTTGTAAATGAATGGAAAAGAATAAATGAAAAACTCATGTGTTTACCTTTTTCTGTAATAAGGAATTAAGTTATATGGTGGATGAATGGTGGGACTGGCATTGACGCACAGCCCAATTGTTAGTGGAGTGTGGTCACGATTAGAGGACAGGTAAGTATGAAAGAAAAACCAAAAATTTACTTTGATTTTGGGTAGTTTTGGGTTGTGACATCGGCTTCCTCGGCCTTCTTCTTCCTTTCCTTTCTTCCTTCCCTTTTTCCCTTTCCTTCTTTCTTCTTTCTTTCTTTCTCCCTCAGTCGACCCAGCCTCCTTCTCTTATCCTTTTCTTTTTTTTTTTTCCTTTGTTTTCCCGCTCAGTAGAGGTAACTTTGCTTTCAAAACACAAAATATGGAATTGTCTTTCTTTGAAAGCCAATTCCGTACATTCATATATATATATATATATATTATATATATTTATTAGTTGTTTATTGTTTTGTTGTTTATTTTTTTGTTTTGTTTTTTTTTTAAATTTAATTAATAACCTATATTTCATAACATATATATATATATATTTTATATATTATTATTTATTTATTTTAATTTGTCTTAGTATAAATATATATTTTTAAAATAAATTTATTCCATGATACAATGTGTCACGACCCTCAACTTACCAAAATACGTACAAATTTTTTGCATTTTCATGCATCATTTATTATTCGTCCTCACCTCAATCGTGAACAACAACTCTCCTCAATAGTTGGGCTGTATGTCGACGTCTAACTCACTCCACCATACCAATTCAATTTGTATATTATTTATGAGTAAACACTTGTATAAATGTATATATCAGAGTTGTTACATGTGTTTACATTGTTTTACATCCCCAATAGTTTCATACAAAATGCTACTGTGCTATTGTAAGTTTAGATACAAAATTTCAACAGTGTGTATACCTTACGCGATGGGATGCAGCAGATTACCAAAAGGGAACGCCTCCAGTCACGCTCAATCTATACTCAACACTCTGTAGAGAGGGAAAATAGGGGGGTGAGCAAACCACATGCTCAATAAGGCAATCATGCAAATAGGTAGATACTGCACTATCTACGTGATCGTGATACCATGCTCAAATCATACTTTTCATCGTTTCTTAAAATATGAGTTTATGCTTGTGTTAATGGTATGTAAAGCATTCATGCTATTAAAATCTAGTGCACAATTCATTTCAAAGCATGGTATGAATCATCATGCTTTTTCACAATAAAGCATGACATTAACCATCATGCATTTTTCACAATAAAGCATGGCATTAACCATCATGCATTTTTCACAATAAAGCATGGCATCAACCATCATGCAATTTTCACAATAAAGTATGGCATTAATCATCATGCATATTTCACAATAAAGCATGGCATTAATCATCATGCATTGGTACACTTTAAAACCATTAACAAATCAATCCAACACTTGTCAGGTCTTAGCCCATCCCTCGGACTGTCCTGACCCACAATTCATTTCAAACATGAATTTATTCATAATGCATTAGACATGTGAGATAGGAAATTCAATAATAGGTAATAACCTCCAGGTCTATGGCCATAACCTGTGATACCGGCTACACGGATCAGGTGTGCGGGATATCACCACTATCTGTTTCCACACGGGAGGTGGGTCAAATCCAGCCCACCGGTCCATAGCAGATCTCGTCCGAAGATGGCATATCACAATCTCAACACGGTACAACGTACTCCATGCTACTTGCACTGTACAACATACTCAATGGATCCAATCAACACATCATATCACGCCACATCTCAAAATGCACGTGTGAGACTATTTAATCAATACGACCTCTTGTCTACCCGAAGCTCCTAACACAGCTATCAACATGTCAAAATCACGAATGTAAGTGCGAGCCGATTTAATCGGTACGACACCCAGTTTGCCCGAAGCTCCAAGAACGGCAACAAACAAGGTGGCCATCTAGTGCGAGCTAAGCTCCAAGCACCATGCCAAAACCAATATAAAATCCATGTGAAAACTAGTGCGAGCTAAGCTCTAGCACTCATGTGTATAAAACACGTCAAATCTCGTGCGAGTCATACTCTAGCACGCTTTCATTCTCACGAAAACAATATAGGTGGCTCATTTCTTTGCAAGGTGTGGTTAACAAACCAAAACAACTCATTTCTTTTGCAATTCATTTCAAATGCTAGCCAACCTACCAATCACTTGTTAAAAAGCAATAAAACATGATTTTCCAAGGCACTATGCTTTTATTTTCATGCACTTTTCTCAAACACCCAACTCATTGCCATTCAATCACCCAATTTCATTTCCTAATTTCTCATGCATTCTAATAAAGCATTTAAGTGCCCAAATTGCGCATAGATATCTCTAAGAGTCCACACAATTCCCTTACCTCGATTTACTTGGTGTGACTCTTTTCCTTTTAGCTTCTCACACTCTTGGCTCAACTTGCTCCGACGTATCCTCGAAAGCTGCAATTTATTCATCATACGTTCGAGTTAGTATTGCTAACTCTCGTTCAACTATACATTCCACCCAATGCCTTAAACGCTAATTTTACCCTTTTTGGGTAAACGTCTCTATTCATTCCATATTATTATCTTAAAATTATCTCCTCAACACCATTATCATCTCAAGATATCCCATTCATAATTTATTCCACCACATTTCACTTCTCACACTAACCCATTTCTAGGTTATATTCATTCCATGGCATTCTATGTAGTTCTACCCACAATGTGCACACCCAACTCAACTTCATAATCACAACTAGACAAATGTACTTGGATTTGTGCACTAGAAACTTACCTCTTTGGATTTCCTCTTTACTCCAATTAGAAATGTCCTTTGTTCCTTCAATCCAACAAATGGGTAAATGCCTCCAAACTATGTTGTTCTTTTTCTTGTTGTGAACAACTTTGCCTTTAATAGTCTTCCCTCAAATCTTGTTGAAAATGGCTGGATTTAGAAAGAGAAAACTAGGTTTTGGGTTGGAAAGGGAAGGAAATGGTTTTGTCCCGAAATCTGAAGATTTTCAATGCCCTTTTTATAGAAATAGCTTGAGGAGATCGATCTGCACAAGGAGGAGATCGATCTGGTCCCCTTAAATTCCTCTTTTCCATGGTATTTTAAGCATGAGATCGATCTGTCGAAGCTTGAGATCGATCTGCTCCAAACAAAGAGCTAAGGAGATCGATCTGTGTGCTTGAGGATCGATCTTTTCATTACAGAATGTTTAGGAGATCGATCTAGCTCCATTGGAGATCGATCTGCCCTATTCCATTGCTCAAATACAAGCATGTTGGCTCATCCAGATCGATCTCTCATCCAATGAGACCGATTTGGCCTGCATAATTTTCAGATTTTGCTGCAGTTTCCTGTAGAAACTTATACCAAAACATTCTTAATTTGCTGCCATGGTCATTTTCTCATCCAATCATCTTTGAGACTTGAAAATGGCATCCATTAATACTTCATACACATTAAAACTTGTGTAGAATCTTTGTATATCCCAAAGTTACATGATATAAACCAAATGGAAGTGCACAACTTATGAAATTCTCCTTCCATTTTACCACTCTACACACTTTCCATTTTACTCACATTCTTCACATATTTAAGTCCATTTCTTCACATTCATACATAATGTAACTTGTATGTACAATCACAACTCTTATTACAAGTGTGTACATAATCTTATGGACTTACATTACATATACTTCATATTATAAATGTATCATCATACAATTATACATGTACGGGGCCTCACATTCTCCCCCACTTAAAAAATTTGGTCCTCCAAATTAGAACCAATTCAATCTATGAATAACTCGGGATACTTCTCCCGCATCAAACTTTCCAATTCCCATGTGGCTTCTTCCACAGTGTGGTCTTTGTCCTCAACACTTTCTCTTTCCTATCTAATACTCGAACTGGCTTATCAACATATGTCATACCCTCGTTGAGCTCCAATGGCTCATATCTTATCACACGTGTCAAGTCCGAGTGATACTTCCTTAACATGGACACGTGGAAGATGTTATGCACACTTGCCAACTCTGGTGGCAATGCCAACATATAAGCCTTATCTCCCACTCTCTCCAAAATCTCGAAGGGTCCGATGTATATAGGACTCAACTTGCCCTTCTTACCAAATCTCGTAATTCCCTTTGAAGGAGAAACTTTTAAGAACACCGACTCACCCACATCAAACTCTAGTTGTCTCTGTCTCGTGTCAGCATAACTCTTTTGCCTGCTCTGAGCTGTTCGTAACCTCTCACATATCAATTAGACGTCCTCAGAGGCTGGTCTAACAAAGTCAGAAGCAAAGATCTGTCTGTCACCAACCTCTTCCCATCCAATAGGAGAACGACATCTACGCCCATACAATGCCTCATACGATGCCATCCCGATACTCGCATGAAAACTATTATTATAGGCAAACTCTACGAGTAGCAAATGGTCATCCCAAGAGCCTCCAAAATCCAATGCACATGCTCTCAGCATATCCTCCAGGGTCTGTATAGTCCTCTCGTACTGACCATCTATCTAAGGATGAAATGCGGTGCTAAAACTCAACTAGGTCCCCATCGCTTCCAAAAAACGTTCTCAGAAGTGGGAAGTGAAGCGGGCATCCCTATCAGAAACAGCGCTCACTGGAATTCCATGTAGCCTCACTATCTCGCACACATATAGGTTCGCTAACTGGCTCAGAGTATCGGTAGCTCTTATAGCTAGAAAATGGACTGATTTTGTCAACCAATCCACAATCACCTATATGGCATCATGACCTCTGCAGGTCCTCGGCAATCCCATCACAAAATCCATGGTGACATGCTCTAACTTCCAAGTCGATATCGGTAGAGGCTGCAATAACCCTGCAGGCTTCTGATGCTCTACCTTCACCTGCTGACAAACGAGACACTTAGCAACATATTCAACATTGTGCTTTCATCCTAGACCACCAATAAACCTTTCGAAGGTTTTGATACATCTTAGTACTCCCTGAATGTATCGTATACTTCGATGAGTGAGCATTTGTCAAGATCAACCTTCTGATCTCTGCATCATCAGGAACACATACTCTACCTCTGAACCTCAACAATCCTTCTGAACTCAACTCAAAATCAATCTCTGTGCCCCTTTGTATCTGCCAAACAATATCACTGCACTGCTGATCAATTCGTTAAGCCTGTTGGATTCGATCTACCAGATCCGGTTCCAACTGCTGGCTAGCTATCATAAATCCACTATCAGCGTCAGGCGGGGTCATATCCAAATTGAGGTTCGTGAACTGTTCCAATAGCTCGTGTTCCCTGATCATCATAAATGATATCATCCCGAGATGCTTCCTACTCAATGCATCAGCAACCATATTTGCTTTACCCAGGTGCTACAGGATCTCACAATCATAATCTTTTAACAGCTCGAGCCATCTCTTCTGTCTCATGTTTAACTCTTTTTACGAGAACAGGTACTTAAGGCTCTTGTGATTTGTGTAAACCTGAAATCTCTCACCATAAAGGTAGTGGCGCCATATCTTTAGCGCAAACACCACCACCGCCAACTCCAAGTCATGGGTCAGGTAGTTCTTCTCATGATCCTTCAACTGCCTTGATCCATAGGCTACTACCTTCTCATTTTGCATCAATACACAGCCTAGTCTTAGGTGTGAAGCATCTGTATACACCGAGAAACCTCCTGAGCTGGTAGGAATGGTGAGTATCGGAGCTGTAGTTAACCTCCTCTTCAACTCCTCAAAGTTTTCCTCACACTAATTATCCCACACATAATCAACATTCTTTCTCGTGAGACGTGTCAAAAGAGCAGCTAACCTCAAAAATCCCTCTACAAACCTACGATAATACCCAGCTAAACCCAGGAAATGTTTGATCTCTGTCACTGTCTGGGGTCTCTGCCATTGAACTATGGCCTCAATCTTAGATGGATCCACTGCCACTCCATCTTTTGATACCATATGACCCAGAAAAGAGATCTGTTCCAACCAAAAGTCGCACTTACTGAGTTTAGCATACAACTTCTTCTCTCTGAGGGTCTGTAGCACTATCCTTAGGTGCCTTTCATGCTCCTCTCTAGATCTTGAGTACACCAGTATGTCATCAATGGACACAATAACAAATCGATCCAAGTACTGATGGAATACCCCATTCATCAATGACATAAAAGCTGCGGGAGCATTTGTCAACCTGAATGGCATAACCATAAAGTCATAATGTTCATACAGGGTGTGAAAAGCTGTTTTGGGTACATCTCCACTCCGTATCTTCAACTGATGGTACCTTGATCTCAGATCTAACTTGGAAAAGACCTACGCTCCCTTAAGCCGATCCAACAAGTCATCGATGTGTGTGTGAGATCTGAGAATTTCAGACATATTTTATTGATGTAATAATAATTTGAGTATAATTTATTGAGCTAAGTGAATTGTGGGAATTATAATTGGAGAATTATGTGTTAAGTGTGTAAAATAAGCATGATCCATGAGGACAGATCGATCTGGGAGAAGGAGAGATCGATCTGGTGAGTTAAAAATGACGAGGAAGGGGAAATTTGAGGAGCAGATCGATCTCCAATGGAAGAGATCGATCTCCTTATGAATCTGTTTGAGAAGGGATCGATCTCATGAGGAAGAGATCGATCTCCAAATGAATCTGTTTGAGAGAAGATCGATCTCATGAGGAGGAGATCGATCTCCAAATGCTTCTGTTTGGGGAGAAGATCGATCTCCTTAGGAGCAGATCGATCTCATAAAGCCATAAAGAGATCGATCTCACCCTTCGACAGATCGATCTCCTAGGCATAAAATTGCCCAGATCGTCCCCAAATTTCAAACACAGATCGATCTCATCAAGAGGCAGATCGATCTCCTACCTCCAGTCTATATAAGGAACCTGTGTTTTCTCCTGAAATTTCACGTTCTCTCTCTTTCAAACCTTTATTTTTTCGAAAACCTAGTTTCTCACTCCTCTAAATCCCCCATTTCCTGCCGAATCAGCTATTGTGGTAAGAAGGAAAGTTGTTCCTCATCAAAGGGAGAACAACATACTTGGAAATCGAAGGACGAATCGGATCGAGGCGAGAGTTGTGCGTCTCACAAGCTTTGGGTAATTTTTAAACCTCGATCTTGATATTTGAGCTGATTTTAATGTTATTGGCGGTTGTAATTGTGTTAAAATAGTTGAGAAATGATTAGGGATTGATGAATTTCAATGTGGATAGAGTGATAATAATATTTGGTGATTTTGGTGACTTTGAGAAATTGTGCTATAAATGGAAATATGGACAATGTGGTGAATTAGCATAGATAATTGGTATTAGAGATGTAGAACTTCGAGATATTGAAAATGAGGTTGTAGTTTAAGGTTGAGTTACGAGAATCGAGAGGTTTGAGGAGTTATGAGCAATTATGCTCGATTTTGAGAATTGAGGTTTGTGTGATGTTGAGTATTGATGTTTTAACATCGTTTGGACAGCTCGGGAGTTCCAGAGTGGAATGCAAGGCTAGTCCGTGATACGGGGGAACGATTGCACTATACGAGGTGCAAAGAGGTAAGGGAAATCTAAACCATTTGTGTATGTGATTTGTAAACTGTTATAGCATGATTTATGATTTATAAACAAGCATGTTGAGAGTTTTGTGTTGAGATTTGAACTGCACACGATTTTATAGCCGGTTGGAGCCCAATATTTTATGAGTTTATAACTGGGCTCTACGTTAAGGCAATATTGTGATTTGAGAAATGTGTGCGTGTGCTTTGCCGGTTGGAACTCGGTTTTACTACGTTTTGTGTTGAGTACAAAATGATTTCAAATGAGTTTTATGAGAGAAAACCATTACGAGTTCTACGTGATGGCAAACCTATCTTATGTGATAAAACTTGGGTGTGTAGTTGTGAGTACACACCGGGCATTGCTCTGGTAGTATGTAAGCCCGAATTCTTCTCCGTTCTGGTAACGTTGAGAAAACCCATTGGTGGCTGTGCCACGTATACCCCATTGGTGGCTGTGCCACGTTATACCCCATCGGTGGCTGTGCCACGTATACCCCATTGGTGGCTGTGCCACGTTGAGAAACCCCATTGGTGGCAGTGCCACGTTGAGAAAACCCCATTGGTGGCAGTGCCACGTTGAGAAACCCCATTGGTGGCAGTGCCACGTTGAGAAACCCTATTCTGTGGCTACGCCACGTGAGAAAATAATTCAGTGGCTTTGCCAAGTGTTTTGTGGCTATGCCACGTGAGAAAATAATTCGGTGGCTTTGCCACGTGTGTATTGTGGCTATGCCACGTGTGATTTTAAATCAGTGGCTATGCCACGTTATTTGAGAAAGCGTTTATCGCGTTGTTTTCACATGCTTTGTTAATGCTCTAGAGTGAGCCTTTTTACTTCATGTTTTCACATGACTTGACACATGAGAGTGTCGTTTTGAGTATTTTCATGCTATGGTTTTCAAATGAGTTTCACATACAAATAAATGTTTTGTGATGTGCATTTTGGTTTATGAAATGAATCCCTACCCCTCTTACTGAGCGATTTAGAAGCTCACCCTGTTTTTCTTTCCCCCAGAGTTCTTCAAGTGAATAAGGACTTCCCTGCGACGTACGGAGTAGTGGCTAGTGGAGGATTCGAGCTCCAGGCTATATAACTTGTACTTTGAGGTATATTTATCTTTTCATGTACCCAGACTATTAATGTATTTGCAGACACTTGATGTATGACATTATATGGGATGTATTAGGATTAATTGACTTGTAATCGAGTAATGGGTATAATACAATATTTATTATATCATGATGAGATCCTGAGGCATGATAATTATGATGATGTATGACACTGCACAGGAATGCACTCTTTATTTGTGAATTAACGAGTAAAAAGTTTTAAATTAGCCCTATTTTCTGCATTTTCGGGGCGTGACAGAGTTTTCTTGGTATCAGAGCTTAGGGTGTCTAGTACTGTCAGTGTCGGTTAAGTGAAATAGAATACATCCCAAGTGTCTGTAATAGTCTGGTCATGAACTGAAATTGAGGGTTGAGATTTCAATCGATTGTGATATGTACGCGCAGGAGACGAGTCGAGATAGAGAATGAGTAAACGACGAGGTCGTTCGAGGAGGCAGGCAGAGTCCCCTCCACCACCTGTCCCACAACCAGAGAGTCCTAACTCTCGATTTAATCGGATTGAGACCGATGTGAGGCAAGGTTTTGAGCAGATGGCGGCGCTATTCGCGCAACACTTTGGAGTTAATGCCTCTGATACTACCCCTACACCACCACCAGGACCTCCCATACCCCCAGTGCCTCCCGTCACTCAGCCTGAGGACAGAAGTAAGGTCCGACTAAAGGAATTTCTGAAGATGAATCCACCCGCATTTAAGGGAAAGAAGGATCCTACAGAGGCTGAGGAGTGGTTGACGGAGTTGAGAGTTATATTTGATTTACTGGGGTGCACCGATACTGAGAGAGTCAGTATGAGTGCCTATATGCTGAAGGGGAGAGCTCGAGATTGGTGGGGTACTACCCAGGGTATCTTGATGTCCCACCAGGATGTGATTGGTTGGGAAGAGTTCCAGACAGCTTTTAGAACCCAATATGTACCACGAGCCGCCCAGAGAAGGAAACAGGCCGAGTTTTTGAGTTTGGTACAGGGTGACATGTCGGTGGATGACTATGAGAGCCAGTTCACCGCACTACTGAGATATGACCCAGAGACCTTCAAGAGTGAAGAGCTCCGCACAGAGAAGTTTGTGTATGGGTTGAAGCCCGTTATTAGAGATAGACTGATGGGGCTATGTATTACCGAGTTTGGAGATGCTCTGAGACGAGCACAAGAGGTTGAAAGAGGGATTGAGATGGTACAATCCCAGAATGAGCTCAGAGCGGTGAATAGAGATAAGGGCAAGAGGCCAGCACTTTTCCAGTCAGAGGCTCGGAGAGGTTCCTTCAGAAGAGGAAGGATTGAGGTGCAGAAGGACAGATTGGAGAGACCCAGAGCCTATCCTATTATCAAGGAGGCCCCCCGATATGTCAGGCCGGGGATGAGGATTTGTAGAGATTGTGGCCGATCGCATGAGGGAAGTTGTACTGGGTCGATCCATGGATGTTTCAGATGTGGTGACATGGGTCACAGAGTGAAAGACTGTCCCCAACCTCAGATACCACATGCTCCGGAGCCCGCTAGACAATAGCCTCAGAGAGTGGATCCCCGGAGACGGGCCACTGCGGCAGAGAAAGGGAAGAAACCTCTGGCACAGGGACGTGTGTTTGCCCTGGATAAGGAGACCGCAGACGCTTCGGCAGAAACTATAAGAGGTACACTCTCTGTCTGTAATTATGAGGCTCATGTGTTGCTTGATTCAGGATCCACGCATTCGTTTATTTCTGAGCATTTTGCATGTAGATTAAACTTGAAGTTTGAACCTCTAGAATATATACTACATGTAAATACCCCTATGCGTGAATCCCAGAGAACTGAGTTAATCTGTAGAGGATGTGTAATTAAGGTGGGAGATAGAGTGATGTTAGCAGATCTAATCATGTTGAGTATACATGGGTTTGATGTAATTCTGGGAATGGATTGGTTGGCGACCAATCGAGTGAGTTTAGACTGCTACACTAAGATTGTAACTTTCTCCCTACCTAAACCTTACAGTGTACGATTGAGATATTAAGGGAATAATTATGTGGAATTCTAGTAAGTAATTTGAGAATTTTAATATTATTTTGGAGAATATTAAATATGATTATTCATGTGAAGGTTATGAGACACTCATCTCAGACGATGAGCGGGAACATCCGAGGATTGAAGATATACCTGTGGTTTGTGAATTTCTGGATGTTTTCCCAGATGAATTGCCAGGTTTACCACCAGAGAGAGAGCTGGAGTTTACCATTGATTTGGTACCAGATACTCAGCCGATCTCTAAACCTCCCTACAGAATGGCATTAGTGGAACTTGAGGAATTGAAGAAACAACTACAGGAGTTATTGGATCAAGGGTTTATTAGACCCAGTGTTTCACCGTGGGGAGCGCCAGTACTGTTTGTTAAGAAGAAGGATGGTAGTCTCAGATTATGTGTGGACTACCGGCTATTGAATAAAGCCACGATGAAGAATAAATACCCACTGCCCAGGATTGACGATCTACTTGATCAGCTAAGAGGGGCATCAGTCTTTTCTAAGATTGATTTGAGATCGGGCTATCACCAATTGAGGATCAAGGAGGAAGATATTCCAAAGACGGCCTTCAGGACAAGGTATGGCCATTACGAATTTCTGGTGATGTCCTTTGGATTGACGAACGCCCTTGCAGCATTCATGAGATTGATGAACGAGGTGTTCAGAGACTATCTGGATAAGTTTGTGATAGTCTTTATCGATGATATCCTAGTGTACTCTCGGTCGTATGAGGAGCATGCACAGCATTTGTGGTTAGTACTTCAGATACTCCGGGATAAGCAACTATACGGAAAGCTTAGTAAGTGTGAATTTTGGCTGAACCGGATAGCTTTCCTTGGGCATGTAGTCTCAGAGGAAGGAGTATCAGTGGATCCGAGTAAAATAGCAGCTGTGCTTAATTGGGAAAGACCGAGGACAGTGACTGAGATACGAAGCTTCCTTGGTTTGGCAGGGTATTACAGGAGATTTGTGGAAGGATTCTTGAGGATTGCCGCTCCTTTGACTAAGCTCACGCGTAAGGAGACTCCGTTCATATGGACTGATCAATGTGAGCCCAGTTTTCAAGAGTTAAAGAGGAGATTGACAGCGGCACCTGTGTTAACTATTCTCGAGGGATCAGGAGGATTCTCGGTGTATAGTGATGCATCTCACCAAGGATTGGGGTGTGTGCTTATGCAGCACGGAAGAGTGGTCGCATATGGATCGCGACAACTGAAAGACCATGAGCGGAATTATCCCACGCATGATTTGGAGTTAGCCGCTGTGATATTTGCTTTGAAGATCTGGCGACATTACTTATATGGGGAAAGATTCCAGATCTTCACTGATCACAAGAGTTTGAGATATCTCTTTGATCAGAAAGAGTTAAACATGAGACAAAGGAGATGGATGGAACTCCTTAAGGATTATGACTGTGAGATTCTTTATCATCCGGGTAAGGCGAATGTGGTTGCTGATGCCCTGAGCAGGAAGAGTATGATATCTGCTATGATGATCAGGGAATGGGATTTGTTAGAGCAGTTCGCCGAACTTCGGATCAGAGTTAAAGAGGTAGAGACTGGATTTTTGGCTAGCCTGCGGATAGAGCCCAGGATCATGGATCAGATTAGAACTGGGCAGCGCAGTGATCAGAGATTGATAGATATGGTTAGCCAAGCTGAGCAGAGTTTGCAGTCGGATCTCACCATCAGTGAGGATGGATTGTTGAGATTCAGAGGAAGGATTTGTGTACCGGACGATGATACCCTGAAGAGACAGATACTGAGAGAATCCCACTGCTCGCGATACACCATGCACCCAGGAAGTACTAAGATGTACCGAGACTTGAGAAAGGTGTATTGGTGGAATGGTATGAAGCGAGATGTGGCAGAGTATGTGGCCAGGTGTTTAGTATGCCAGCAAGTGAAAGCTGAGCATCGAAAGCCCGGAGGACTACTACAGCCCTTACCTGTACCTACATGGAAATGGGAGCATGTCACTATGGACTTTATTATGGGTTTACCGAGGACCCGGAGAGGTCGTGACGCGATATGGGTCATTGTGGATAGATTGACCAAGAGTGCCCACTTCCTTGTCATCAAGAGCACAGATACTGTGGATGCCTTAGCTGAGCTATATGTCAGCGAGATAGCTAGATTACATGGGGCTCCAGTGAGTATTACTTCTGATAGAGATTCCCGATTTACTTCCAGATTCTGGACCCAGTTTCAGGAGTCCATGGGATCTCGATTGAGTTTTAGTACCGCCTATCATCCTCAGACAGATGGTCAGTCAGAGAGGACTATTCAGACCCTGGAGGATATGTTGAGGGCGTGTACAATGGATTTTAAGGGATCATGGGATGATCACCTGCCCCTAGCAGAGTTTGCGTACAATAATAGCTATCATGCGAGTATTGGAATGGCACCTTTTGAGGCTCTATATGGTAGGAGGTGTAGATCCCCTGTAGCTTGGGAAGAAGTCGGTGACAGAAAGATAAATGCTCCCGAGCTTGTTGAGCAAGCCGTACAGAGTGTGAAACTCATATGTGAGAGGTTACGGGCTGCACAGAGTAGACAGAAAAGCTACGCGGATGTGCGTAGACGGCCACTCGAGTTTGATGTTGGTGATGCAGTATTTCTGAGAGTGTCACCGAGTAAGGGTATCATGCGATTTGGGAAGAAAGGGAAATTGAGTCCTCGATACATAGGACCATTTGAGATTCTTGAGAAAGTGGGTGAGGTAGCTTACAGATTAGCATTACCCCCACAGATGTCCGGAATACACAACGTTTTTCATGTATCTATGTTGAGGAAGTACCACCCGGACCCTTCTCATGTCATAGAGTATGACGAGATGGACATACAAGAGGACATGAGCTGCACTGAGGAACCCGTCCGGATTCTCGATAGAAAGGAGAAGGTACTAAGAACCAAGAGCATCCCGTTAGTGAAAGTTCTGTGGAAACATCACTCAATGGAAGAGGCAACGTGGGAACTAGAGAGTCTCATGAAGGAGAAATACCCCTATCTATTTTGACTAGTTGAGTTGAATTTGGAGGACCAAATTCTTTTTAAGGTGGGGAGGATGTGAGATCTGAGAATTTCAGACATATTTTATTGATGTAATAATAATTTGAGTATAATTTATTGAGCTAAGTGAATTGTGGGAATTATAATTGGAGAATTATGTGTTAAGTGTGTAAAATAAGCATGATCCATGAGGACAGATCGATCTGGGAGAAGGAGAGATCGATCTGGTGAGTTAAAAATGACGAGGAAGGGGAAATTTGAGGAGCAGATCGATCTCCAATGGAAGAGATCGATCTCCTTATGAATCTGTTTGAGAAGGGATCGATCTCATGAGGAAGAGATCGATCTCCAAATGAATCTATTTGAGAGAAGATCGATCTCATGAGGAGGAGATCGATCTCCAAATGCTTCTGTTTGGGGAGAAGATCGATCTCCTTAGGAGCAGATCGATCTCATAAAGCCATAAAGAGATCGATCTCACCCTTCGACAGATCGATCTCCTAGGCATAAAATTGCCCAGATCGTCCCCAAATTTCAAACACAGATCGATCTCATCAAGAGGCAGATCGATCTCCTACCTCCAGTCTATATAAGGAACCTGTGTTTTCTCATGAAATTTCACTTTCTCTCTCTTCCAAACCTCCATTTTTCCGAAAACCTAGTTTCTCACTCCTCCAAATCCCCTATTTTCGGCCGAATCAGCTATTGTGGTAAGAAGGAAAGTTGTTCCTCATCAAAGGGAGAACAACATACTTGGAAATCGAAGGACGAATCAGATCGAGGCGAGAGTTGTGCGTCTCACAAACTTTGGGTAATTTCTAAACCTCGATCTTGATATTTGAGCTGATTTTAATGTTATTGGCGGTTGTAATTGTGTTAAAATAGTTGAGAAATGATTAGGGATTGATGAATTTCAATGTGGATAGAGTGATAATAATATTTGGTGATTTTGGTGACTTTGAGAAATTGTGCTATAAATGGAAATATGGACAATGTGGTGAATTAGCATAGATAATTGGTATTAGAGATGTAGAACTTCGAGATATTGAAAATGAGGTTGTAGTTTAAGGTTGAGTTACGAGAATCGAGAGGTTTGAGGAGTTATGAGCAATTATGCTCGATTTTGAGAATTGAGGTTTGTGTGATGTTGAGTATTGATGTTTTAACATCGTTTGGACAGCTCGGGAGTTCCAGAGTGGAATGCAAGGCTAGTCCGTGATACGGGGGAACGATTGCACTATACGAGGTGCAAAGAGGTAAGGGAAATCTAAACCATTTGTGTATGTGATTTGTAAACTGTTTTAGCATGATTTATGATTTATAAACAAGCATGTTGAGAGTTTTGTGTTGAGATTTGAACTGCACACGATTTTATAGTCGGTTGGAGCCCAATATTTTATGAGTTTATAATTGGGCTCTACGTTAAGGCAATATTGTGATTTGAGAAATGTGTGCGTGTGCTTTGCCGGTTGGAACTCGATTTTACTACGTTTTGTGTTGAGTACAAAACGATTTCAAATGAGTTTTATGAGAGAAAACCATTACGAGTTCTACGTGAAGGCAAACCTGTCTTATGTGATAAGACTTGGGTGTGTAGTTGTGAGTGCACACCGGGCATTGCTTTGGTAGCATGTAAGCCCAAATTCTTCTCCGTTCTGGTAACGTTGAGAAAACCCATTGGTGGCTGTGCCACGTATACCCCATTGGTGGCTGTGCCACGTTATACCCCATCGGTGGCTGTGCCACGTATACCCCATTGGTGGCTGTGCCACGTTGAGAAACCCCATTGGTGGCAGTGCCACGTTGAGAAAACCCCATTGGTGGCAGTGCCACGTTGAGAAACCCCATTGGTGGCAGTGCCACGTTGAGAAACCCTATTCTGTGGCTACGCCACGTGAGAAAATAATTCAGTGGCTTTGCCACGTGTGTTTTGTGGCTATGCCACGTGAGAAAATAATTCGGTGGCTTTGCCACGTGTGTATTGTGGCTATGCCACGTGTGATTTTAAATCAGTGGCTATGCCACGTTATTTGAGAAAGCGTTTATCGCGTTGTTTTCACATGCTTTGTTAATGCTCTAGAGTGAGCCTTTTTACTTCATGTTTTCACATGACTTGACACATGAGAGTGTCGTTTTGAGTATTTTCATGCTATGGTTTTCAAATGAGTTTCACATACAAATAAATGTTTTGTGATGTGCATTTTGGTTTATGAAATGAATCCCTACCCCTCTTACTGAGCGATTTAGAAGCTCACCCTGTTTTTCTTTCCCCCCAGAGTTCTTCAAGTGAATAAGGACTTCCCTGCGACGTACGGAGTAGTGGCTAGTGGAGGATTCGAGCTCCAGGCTATATAACTTGTACTTTGAGGTATATTTATCTTTTCATGTACCCAGACTATTAATGTATTTGCAGACACTTGATGTATGACATTATATGGGATGTATTAGGATTAATTGACTTGTAATCGAGTAATGGGTATAATACAATATTTATTATATCATGATGAGATCCTGAGGCATGATAATTATGATGATGTATGACACTGCACAGGAATGCACTCTTTATTTGTGAATTAATGAGTAAAAAGTTTTAAATTAGCCCTATTTTCTGCATTTTCGGGGCGTGACAGTGTGGAAGGGGATACTTATTCTTGATGGTGGCCTTATTCAACAACCGGTAATCTATACAAAGTCAGAGGCTTCCATCTTTCTTCCTTACAAACAGAACCGGTGCTCCCCAAGGTGAGACGCTCTGCCTGATGAACCCCTTCTCCAGCAACTCCTGTAACTGTTTCCTTAATTCTTCTAACTCAACTTGAGCCATTTTGTACGATGGCTTGGATATTGGCTTTGTACCAGATGCCAAGTCTATACCAAACTCCATCTCCTTATCTAGAGGTAACCTTGGTAACTCATCCGAAAAAACATTTGGAAACTCCTTAACTACTGGTATGTCTCCCAATTTTGGACGTGCCTTATCCGTCTCAATCACATAAGCGACGAACCCTTCACACTATTCTTTCCACCATTAGTAATCATAAATCATCATATTCTCACACAAGATTGATAAACACATTTATCTTTCATACATCGTGTATCAAGATTGTACTCATCACACTTATAATAATCATGTTCTTTAATTTCATTTCACAAAATTTACTACAAGGTTGTCTATCTTTGGAAACATCAAAGTTTTTGCATGACAATCCATAACAACATGATTTGCAGCTAGCTAATCCATCCCTAGGATTACATCAAAATCAACCATATTTAGTAAAATTAAATCGGCTGCCATTTCTTACCTCCTATCCACATCTTACAATCTCTATATACATGCTCAGTCAACTGACTATCATTCATAGGGGTAGTTATCAATAACATCTTATCAAGCAGTGTAGGTTTCACATGCTTCAACAATTTACATGCAAAGGATGGCGAAATAAAGGAATGCGTGGCACCAGGATCAAACAACACAATTGATTGTAAATCAAAGATTTGGATGGTACATTTTACCACATCCGAAGACTGATCTGTAGTGTCCTGGTCCAGCGCATGCACTCGACCTTTGCTTACACCCACTGCTTGCTTCCCCTTTTCCTTAGCTATAGCCCTCCTCCTCAGAGCAGCTGTACCAATTGGAGCTCTCTCTGGCTCCTTATCCTTCTGTGGGGCTCTCTCTGTCATCTCTGGGCAATCTCTGATTATGTGCCCTAGCTTTCCACATCTGAACCATACTACCTGAGGTCCATAGCATGGTTGAGTTCCATGGTACCTACCACACTTGCTACACTGCTCTGTAGTAGGCGGTGACCCTCCAATCACAATTCCTTTAGCTGGAGCAATGGCTGGATACATGAGAGTAGTAACTGTCCTCTCCTGAATCTCTTCGATCCTCAGCCTCTTTCCAAAAAATCTCTTGCTTCCCTTATAGCTGAAGCCTCTATCCATCATTGGTCTCTTCTTATCTCTGTCCCTCATCTTACCAACTTTTCCAAACTCTGAGGCGATTCTATCAACATCTTGTTCACACAATTGCACCACGCGCACTGCCTCCTTGTAGGTCTGTATATCCAGGGGAACCAGTCTAGACCTGATAGTCGGTCTCAAACCATCCATAAACTTCTAGATTTTCTCGACCTCATTACTCATAGTGTTGGGATCATACCTGCCCAGGGAGATAAAAGTCGTCTCATACTCATTCACAGTTCTGCTCCCTTGGGTTAGTCCCAAAAATGCCATTCTCATCTTTCTCTATGTTGTATCTGAAACATACTATCTCTGGAAGGCTTCCAAAAATATATCCCAGTTGATCTCAGTATGCCGGGCTCTCAAAATAGGCCTTGTGGATTTCCACCAATGTTCTACTGATCCCTTCAGCATAAAAGCGACAAACGCTACAATCTCAGTGGTAGTGCACTCGAAGAACCCATATAACTTCTTGATTTCACCAATCCAATCCTCAACTGCCACTAGGTCCTTAATTCCGCTGAAAGACGGCAGTCTAAACTTTTGGAATTGTCGCAATCTATCCAAGTCACATCCATTTCCCCAACCTCTACTGCCTGGTGTAGCAACTGGCATAAGCACATCCTGTGTGGGTGGGGTATTTGTAGTCTGAGGTCTCTGGGCTTCCGTTGCCCGTATCTCAGGAGCTGCCGCCTGCTCGGCATCACCCTGTGTAGCGGGACTCCATCTACCGCCAACTCCAGGTAAGGATTGGGTGACCAACTCCAATATCATTTCTATGCTCGCTCAATCCTCGTGAAGATAGCCTCAGTACTCTCGGGCCTCTCTTTTGGACCTTGTGGAGTGTGCTCAACCTCAGCCTCCACCTCAATATCATCCTGAACCTCGTGTGTTTCTGGCTCAACACGACCCCCAGACTTACCTCTACGGCCTCGAGCCTGTGCTCTCATCCCTCTACCGGGACTGGTATTAGGCATAATTACTCAATTCCCTACATTCACAACCAATTATTTAGTCAACCCATCGACAAGCACACAATTTATATCTAAACAAGCATAGTAACATGGGGATGTAATTTTCCAACTTATTAGGTATTTTAGACATGGCACACGTCAGACCAACTCGATCTTTGATACCAACTTCTGTCACGACCCTTAACTTACCAAAATACGTACAAAATTTTTGCATTTTCATGCATCATTTATTATTCGTCCTTACCTCAATCGTGAACAGGAACTCTCCTCAATAGTTGGGCTATGTGTCGACGTCTAACTCACTCCACCATACCAATTCAAATTGTATATTATTTATGAGTAAACACTTGTATAAATGTATATATCAGAGTTGTTACATGTGTTTACATTGTTTTACATCCCTAATAGTTTCATACAAAATGCTACTATGCTATGGTAAGTTTAGATACAAAATTTCAACAGTGTGTATACCTTACATGATGGGATGCAGCGGAGTACCAAAACGGAACGCCTCCGGTCATGCTCAATCTATACTCAACACTGTAGAAAAGGGAAAATAGGGGGGTGAGCAAACCACACGCTCAGTAAGGCAATCATGCGAACAGGTAGATACTGTACTATCTACGTGATCGTGATACCATGCTCAAATCATACTTTTCATCGTTTCTCAAAATATGAGTTCATGCTTGTGTTAATGGTATGTAAAGCATTCATGCTATTCAAATCTAATGCACAATTCATTTCAAAGCATGGTATGAATCATCATGCATTTTTCACAATAAAGCATGGCATTAACCATCATATATTTTTCACAATAAAGCATGGCATTAAACATCATACATTTTTCATAATAACGCATGGCATTAACCATCATGCATTTTTTAGAATAAAGCATGGCATTAATCATCATGCATTTTTCACAATAAAGCATGGCATTAATCATCATGCATTGGTGCACTTTAAAACCATTAACTAATCAATCCAACACTTGTCAGGTCTCAGTCCATCCCTCGGACTGTCCTGACCCACAATTCATTTCAAACATGGATTTATTCATAATGCATTAGACATGTGAGATAGGTAATTCAATAATAGGTGATAACCTCTAGGTCTATGGCCATAACATGTGATACCGACTACACGGATTAGGTGCATGGGATATCACCACTATCTACTTCCACACGGGA